>CBVK0104166140.1:0-18053 GCA_900067695.1 Picea abies
AGCAACATCCAAAACCCTAACCCAATGACCTGGATTAGTTAACAACCCTATTTCCTTAACCGAAAATAGAAAAACAAGGAAAAAATGTGACACATTTCCCGAGAATATAACACATACCCAACATAAATAAGATGAAATAAAAATGCATTGGAGTTCATGAAAGAAGTGATGCAGGATGCATATGATAAACATAGAATGCATGTGCATGAAGTGGGCATTATAAGATTTAATGTTCAATGCATATTGAAGTGTGTTTGTTCATATGGACATGATTGAACATGTGTGTGTCATGCTTATAGACTAAGAGTGGTCTATATATATATATATATATATATATATGAATTAATGATGTTGTGATATTTTATATATATATATATATATATATATGAATTAATGATGTTGTGATATTTGAATAATACTAATGATGGATTGTGTATCCTGGAAATGTTTTATAGCATGGTTGAAGATGTTGATGATGTTGTTGCATATGATATCCAACCATGTGAAGGAAAATGAGGATGGTAAAATTATGATAAGGAGGTCAATAAAGGGAACTTGTAAGCTTCTACATAATTTCATCTAAACTGGTAGCATCAATTAAATGTAATAACATCTAGGCAAGTATGCATTTAGGGTTGTTTATGATGAATACATGTTAAAAGGATTTGAGGTAATAGCTCCCTTAGTCAAATTTTTAATATTGAATTGTTGTGCAAAGGCAAAGGGCCTTGAATATACAAGTTTTATTGATATTTAATGCATTTATGAGAAATTTAATTGCATATTGTGTTATGTTGGTTATAAGATCGTAACCAAGTCAAGAAATCGGACATACTCATTTTGTAGTAATGAAGGCCATTAGAAATGGTCATGTATGAGACCATGATGTGGTTGGAATTGGAAAGGTTATAGCGCCATCCAAGTGCATAATGGTTTTCCTTGTATAACCGATTGCATTATGAAAATCTTGGAATGTTGATAATGCATGTATAGTGAATGATAGTTTCATTCTAGATAATATGATTAATGGTTGAATTCTATTTTAATGTGAATAATGGATGGAAACGATTTAATTGTTGATAAATTATAATTCTCATATCATTTCATGAACTCCTGAAAATGTGCATGAGTGTTAACAATCTTGTTTGACTGCAAGCAAGTTGAGGAAATTGCAAGTAAAGTGGTCTTGGATATGGAAATTATGTAATCCCATAAAAAATACATATTCCTATAGCTACAAGATCCAAACATAATGAGAATAAAACTCACGCATGGGAAATTTTATTTTTCCTATTTAAAAACATAATTAAGAAATTAATAATTGAAAATTGTTATGATATGCTAACAATTTGTTTGATTGCATGGAAGTTAAAAAAATTGCAAGGGAAATGGTATTGTATAAGGCAGGGATGTAATCCCATAAGGAAGACTAATATCTATTGTTGCAAGAGCCAAAAAAATATGAGGAGAAAACTCATGTTTAGCAAATTTTGGTTTCTTGTATAAAACATATTTGAAAATTTATAATTCAAAATTGTTTGATGATGTCTCATATTGAATGTATGCATATGATGCAAATGGTATGTTTTCCACATGTTATATATTTCTAGTGGAATTCTAGCAACAAGTTGGAATTAGTCTGCATAACGAAACCTTGGAAAATGATGGGTTGCCCGAGGAACTGTATAACAGTTGTTAGGGTCCTATAATTTATAAGAAAGATGATTATTCAATTATCTTTTTGTCGTTTCTCTCATGACGAAGGCACATGGCTCGCTAGTTTCCTCGAATGATTTTTATCCTCCCTCCATTTTACCCAATCCTTCTTTCATCATCCTATTGCACCATTCATTCACTTTTTCGCCACTCACTCCCCTGTCCATTCATCTTATTGGCCACATCTCACTCACCACTCATCCTTGCATAAACAAAGTTAGATGACCTTAGGATAATTAATAATAAAAATTAATTAGTTAGGTTAATAATATTAATAATTAGTAATTAGGTTAGTGTAATAATAATTTTAATAATAAAATAAAATTATTATTATTAAAACAAAAATTAATTAAATCAAATTAAATTAAAAACAAAACATTATAAAAATTTTAAAAATTAAAAAAAAACATTAAAACAAATTAAATAAAAAAACTTCATAAAAAATAAAACAACAAAATAAAAACAAAATAGGAATAAACCAAAAAACAATAAAATCAAATCAAATAAAAAACAAAATAGTAATACAACAAAAATAAATTAAAGAAGATTAAAACATATAAAAAAATAAAAACACAAAAACAAATTAAATATCCTAAGTATACTATTTCTCCCATCCCGTACATCATATTCCAATCACAAATTAAATAAAAAAATATGCTATTATTTCAGACCCCCACCCCTCCGACATTTAACCAAAAGGGATCTGAAATGTGGATTTTATTTTTCCACATGTCACATCCCTGTTATTTCGAACCCTCCTCCCTCCTAAACCAGTTACCATCCTACCCCTCCCCCCCCGAAAACCACTTTCCCTCTCTGAAAACCACTTTCCCCAATTAAAAAAAATTGTTTTTTTCCCATTTCGACCAGTCATCATCCGAGGAAATTTCTGAGCTAACCAGGGAAAATTTCAAAAAATAGAAAGAGATTTTTGCTTAGAACAGAACAAGGAAAAATAAACTCTTTCATTGTTTCTACAAGTGTCACATATTGTGATATTTGAAGACTTATTTGGGGCCTATTTTTAGGATTTTGTTTGTTAACTGTTTTACAAATCTTTTTCAAACACAGATCTTGGACAGATGGAAAATAATTTCAAAAATATGAGAGAGGTTTTTGCTCAGAATAAGATGATATACAAAACGCTCCTCCATTTTTCACATATCTATCAATATGCGAGAGATATGAGCTCGTTATTGCAACCCTATTTTTCAACAGTCTGGTCCATTTTTCATGACAAACAGTTCAAAATTTTAGCGTAGCTATTTCTATTTTGAGGCAGGTGGTTGGATTCAACCTCCCCATCTTAGGTAAGAGTCTTGATTATATATTTTATCATTTTTAATGTAAAAATGGGTTGGTCATATTAGAGAAGAAACACTTTTGTGCATTGTAATGTTTTCCAAGGGAATGAATGGAATAACAGGTGATTCACATGGATTCTTGTGTCAGAATTTTGGTGGTTTTGTGATCGTTTGATTTGTAAGTTATCTTGTGTGTTTACATTCATTTAATATGTATATTCGTGCTTGGAAAAAACCATATGTTTGATCCGAAATTCATATTAATGGTGCTATGTTTCAGTTTTGCCAAGTTATCAATGTTTTCAGCTTAAAGCATCACTTTAGAATTCATCCTTCAGAATTCATATTAATGGTGTTATGTTTCAGTTTTTCCAAGTTATCAATGTTTTCAGCTTAAAGCATCACTTTAGAATTCATCCTTGGTTTTATGCTCTAATGTGTTTGTCTTTCACCCTTTCTACATTCACCTCCTACAACAATATGATATGAATCCTCCACAAAAGTTGTCTACCTCGACCCTATAGACAGAAAATTGATTTGACATGACTCCATGCCCAATAGATCTGTCTCTTTTCTCATCAACAGACCTTTAAAAAAATAAAATTTGTTGAGATTATTACCTAGCCTAATATTGTATTTGTCAAGTAATCTAAGTGAGAGATCCCTCTCTGAGGCTGGCATGGCTAGATCCCAACTTTAAAAGTGGTTTTTTGGTTACTTTTGTCTATTTCTTTTTTAGCCTTAGAAATTACGGAGTCTTGACCAAGATCTATTAAAAGATCAAGATCAGGATGGTCTTGACCAAGATCATATTCAACCTGATGAGCCTCAAAATATTAAGCCTAATTTTACAGTTCTTGTACATACTCCTACACCTATTAAAATTCCAGATAGATACAAGCCTCTTGTCTTACCTCCTATATTCCATGATTTCCTTGCAAATTATTACAAATATCTTCCCAGTTTTGATCAAGAATATGGTAACATCACTGCTGAAAAACACATTCAGGGTTTTGAACATTTTCTTGACCTTTTTAAGGTTGAAGAAGATGATGTCTTTATCTAGCATTTTGCTCTATCTTTGCATGGTAAAGCTAAGGAATGGTTAAAAAAATTGTCAGTTGCAAGCATTTGTGATTTCAATCAGTTTGTGAAAGTATTCCTTAATAAATGGGTGATCAAGAGGAATCTTTTTCTCATTTTATAAGAATATGATCATTTGAAAAGATAACTAGGAGAAACAGTGCAACACTTTTCAGCCAGGTTCAATCAAGTTTACCATTTAATGCCTGTTGATATAAAACCACCTCCTGGTTTAGCTCTCTTACACTACCCGGATGCCTTTGTTCCAGAAATGGAATTTCATAGCCTACTTTGCACACTTATATCTCTGATCTAATACAATAATGCAATAATAGTATAGCAGATAACCATTAACACAACATCAACCACATAGAACAACAAGATATATGTGGTTCACCCTCACCCTAGGGATACGTCCACGGAACTATGTTTCTTGATATATTATAAGAAAACATATAGTTCTATCTGTGCACTTAGCTGCATATCTCTTTCTCCCTCTCTCCCCTCCCTGTGCACCCAGCTGCAGGATTGATCTTTGCACCCAGCTGAATATCTTACAATACAGACTTTCTACCACTGCATGCTTCTCTCTCTCTCGACCACAAAAACCAGCAATATTTAACCACAATATTATGAATCAACCTCGAACAAACCCTCCCAAGCCTTCTAGACCTCTATTTATACATTACATGATAACGTCTAGGTTTTAAAACCCTAGGTCCACTTGACCCGTAATTTCAGGCTTCGCCAACCTGTCTTTCTGTCTTCTCCGCGAGGTGCTCCAAAGCACTTGTTGATTACTTTTTTCGCTTGTTGGGTTGTCCATAATCCATCTTCCTTGTTGATTTGTCCTCATCGATCTTCTCGTTCAACGGCTCGTTTTCCCTTACTTCACTCCTTGTTTTCTGCTTATTTGGCTACTTCGACCCATTCTCAGTTTGTGTGCCTTTCACGCAGTTTGTACTTCGTCTTTTCTCTTCCTTTTTCTTCGATTTCTTCCTTAATCCATAACCAAGGGCCAACAATAATGTATCAATATCAATGGTAGAACAATAACACAACAACCATACTAGCAATGTATTTCACCCAACATGTACCATATACCATGAAATTCCTCAAGTCATATTCCTCAAGCATTCTCCTCATTATCACAAAGATGTATTCTCATAACACAATATGACAAGCCTCAAATATATTCCAATACCACAAATATGTGCCTCTAAAAATAAACCATAACATCCATATACTAAGTAACAAGAGTGTGTCTCAAACATATAACAATCTTAGCTCAACAATGTACAATCAAGGTCCTCCAAGACATACCTTAAGCATGTTCCATATCATCCAATATTCAAGCCTCAAACAAATACCTAAATGACATACCTTTACTCATGAGAACCTATAGAATCAGGACCTGGAAATTTGCTTCAGACTCTAGAGACCTAGCATCTTCATCATCTCAATTTTTTATGACTTTACCCTCATGTACGCACCCTATTATACTGTTATCCCACGTACACACACACCCTATTATATTGTTAGCCTGTGTATGCCTTGGAAACTAGTGTTTCTAAATTTATGCAACTCTAAAACTTTTGGCCTTTTATACCTTCACTACCTCAAAAAAATGTCGCCACATTTAACCTCAAAAATACCAAAGATAAACCATAACCATTTACTAAGCCATTCATTAAATCATAACAATTCACTAGATAGATGTTCAATATAAGTGTGTGTGTGTGTGTGTATGTGTTAATAAATTATTCCATGAGGTGTGTTTATACAAGTTATAGGTAACTCTCCTCATTACTTTATGGATTCTAGGTTTTTCTTATTACAACAACTTTACCCTTTTATTAACCTACTTGTAACCAACTAGGGGTTTATTGACCACTCTTTGGGGCTTCTAACTTCGCAAGACTATATCTCCCTAACCATGAGGAACTATGTGACATTCCATATATCATTGAAAACAACACGACAATTATTATCCATCTATGAGTGCCTTATCTTCATTTACTCAATCCTTCAAGTCCATATTCCTCATTCAACATTGCTACGAAAATATGCTACTAGGATCATTCAAATGTATCTGACATAACTCACCATTACTCTTGACCATAAAAATGATATTAAACTATCCAATAATCTCGTCCACATCAGTTTCCACATATCTTAAACACTCCTATGGTTAAAATCAACTACTAAGGGTTGAAATCATTATGCATGGTCACTCTCCAAGGGTTGACATCAATAAAAACCAACTTTCCAAACCGTTTGTTCATCAATTAAATCA
Source organism: Picea abies (assembly GCA_900067695.1). NCBI lineage: Eukaryota > Viridiplantae > Streptophyta > Pinopsida > Pinales > Pinaceae > Picea > Picea abies. The sequence continues at coordinate 6,400 of CBVK0104166140.1, forward strand.
ATTGTCCAAACATTTCTCCACATGTGAACAATGGGTTAGAATCTCATATACATGTTTGAAATTTCCATCATCAACATAATGTTCAACATAGATATCATGATATAAAGAATCATTCTTAAAGATAATATATGCAGAGATGGGAGGTCTAGAAAGCATATCTGCAACCTTTTTTTATGCCTTTTTTTTATCTGATAACTAGATGGACCTGTTCCAGGAATCCCAGCCACCTATAGTGTCTTCGCTGATGAAGCCTAGTTTGTGACTAGAGGTATTGTAGGGGTTGTTGATTAGTGTGTATGATCATTTCCTTTCCGATCAAGTATTGTTTCCATTTCTTCACACTTTGTACCAATGCATACAACTCTTTGTCATATGTAGGATAATTACAAACAGCCTTAGAAAAATTTTCAGAGTGAAAGAAAATGGGATTATGTTGTTGCATTAGGATTTCTCCCATGGAATATGTGCTAGCATCAGTTTCAATCTTTAATTATTGTTGTAGGTTAGGTAGATCTAGCACTGGTGTGGTGATGATATTTTCCTTCAAAGTTTCAAAGGATTTTTGTTGTCTTCCTTGTTCAAAAACACATGTATTCCAACAAAGGATGAACACCTTTAGTAACCACTCACACAACCATTTCTCCCATATCGATTATATCGAGTAATATCGTATGTTTATTTTTGTGATTGGTGTGTTCATTTGCTTGTTCTTTCCTTTTCAAAATTTTGTTATTTCCATAAATTTGAGCATTAAGCTAGTAATAAGAAATCTGAGATCTAAGGAAATAAATTGAATAATAAAATATTTCAAAATATTGTAAGATATGTTTTACAAATTATTCCAATGGAATATCCACTTCACTTTCTAGATCATTCACCTAGATTTTTCACTCTTTCTCCCATGTGTCATTTGAAAAGGTCGCATTCTACAACAAAAGTGTGGATGTTCTTCCTCATGCCTTCCCAAAAAAATGAATGTTTGATCCTTCCATATTTTTGATGAAATCCAAAATGACATGTTCTTGGAGAGGCGTGGATTTCAGATACCACTTTTGATTCAAAGGACTACTTCTTATTCAAATACAGATGCCCTTTATAGCAAATCTCTTCATTGTGCCAAGTGTAGCCCTGATATGCATGGGGTTCAATTTGAAGTTGTTGTATTATACATGGAATATTGGGATCTATGGACCATTCTTTGTGGACATCATTCAACCATTCTTCTATGATGGAGAGTGAAAAGAGTGACCCTTCCTCTTCATTATATCAAGAGAGAACATATGTTACTGAATTCCCCTTGCCCTTCTTATAAATGATCTCATAATCATATCCCAACATTTTTGTGACCCATTTTTGTTTCTCTAGGGACAAAACCCTTTATTCCAAGAAGTATTTCAAGTTGTGATGATCTATTTTAATATAGAAACTATTATGAACTAAACTCCAAAAATAGCATAAGAATAGAAAGAAGAAGTAACTCCACACCTTCATAATGATAAAGAGTTAATGAATAATAATCTACTTTGAGGGGGGAACCTTCTTTTACAATAGATTCAATGCACAAGACAAGATGCACATACAAATGAATCTCCTTTGTTATAGATAAGAGATAAAGTGAGAATGATGTAAACTACCATTAAGCCTTAACATAACCTCCATTTTTTAAAAATATTTTCCCTCAAAGTTTGTAATTGAGGGGGTTTCTTCATGAATTTCTCATTTTTCCATGTAGCTTCTTCTAGAGGCATATTATTCCACTTGATTGGGTACCCCGTAATGGTTCTATTCTAGAGAGATAGATAACATTGGGTGAAGTGATTATAATGTAACCTACCACTAATCCAACCTAACCATAACTAATAAAATGATAATGAATGAGGATTAGGGCCTTAACATAGGGGAATTAATAGAAATTTTTGCCAAATAGGTATTGATGTTAGATATCCACAACATGCAATATAGCCATCATTCATTTTTCCTAAGTGGATTTTCCCAAGTGTCGCTCACAAATTTGTTTGTTGGTAAAGGCCAATGGTCTTCCCTCTTGCATGATTACAACTCTAATTCCTTTACTAAAGGTATCACGTTCCAAAACAAAGGTCTTAGTGAAGTATGGAAGAGTGAGTATTGGGGTTGTACACGTATCATTATTCAAATCTTGGAAGGCCTAATCTACAACTTCATTCCAACTAAAAGAATTTATTTTAAGAAAGGTGGGGAGGGGAGATACAATATTACTATAATTCTTGACAAATTTTCTATAGTAACTAGTGAGACCAAGAAAAAATCATAAGATTTTAAGAGTTTTGGATGTGGTCAGTCCATCATTTCTTCAATTTTCTTCGGGTCCACATGTACACCATCATGACTAACAATATGACACAAATATTCCACTTTAGAGACACCAAAGGAACATTTGGACCTCTTGAGAAAGAGTTGATGATTAACATGCAATTGTAAAACCTGATCCACATGGGTGGCATGGGCATGGCAACTTTTACTGTAGATAAAAATGTTGTCAAAAAAGAAGAGGAAAAAATGATGGAGAAAGGGTTGAAATATGTTGTTCATAAGACTATGGAAGGTGGAAGGTGCATTTCAAAGGCCAAAGGGCATCACCAAGAACTTGTAATGGCCTTCATGGGTGTGAAAAGAAATTTTGGGAATATTTTCCTCGTTCATGTGAATTTATTGATAATGAAAATGGAGATCAAGTTTGGTGAAGAATTGGGTGCCTTTAAGCTCATCCAAGAGATAATCAATGATGAGAATGGGGAACTTACACTCGAATATTATTTTGTTGAGAGCTTGAAAGTTAGGACACATGAAAATTGGTGATGAATAAGGACTAGTACTAGGGAGGATGGCACCAACAACTAGTAACTCTTGGATTATCTTTTTGATTTCATAATTTTTGGAAGATGGGAAGCGATAAGGGTGTACATTGGATGGGAGGATACTTGGTATGAGTATAATAGAATGATCATGCACACCTTAAGATGGCGGTAGGCCTTGGATGGTTTCAAGATGGATTGGTTTTTCACCAAGATTCATTGTGTGTCGAGATGGATGGGTTGAGAAGGTGTCTCAAAGGCTTAAATGGAATGGAATTGGGTGACAGTGCATGAATGCCATTTTTTAAGAATTTTTTCCATATGGTGTGAGTTGTTGATCTTTGGACAATTGGCTATCATTCTTTAGAAAGTGTAGAAATGTCCCACATATTGAAAACTCATGTATAATTCACAGAAATCCATGGTGATGGGACCTAATTTATGTAACCATTAAACACCCAAAACAATGTCACAACCACCCATTTCAATAGAAAACATGTGGGTTTTCAAAGAATAATCACCCATTTGAAGCCACAAATTTTCACAATGACCATCGCATTTCATGGAACCTCCATTAGAAATCATGATCTAGAAGTTGTTCATGGTATGGATATAGGAGTGTGTTTCTTGAGCTACCCATTGGTGAATGAATTTTTGGGTGCTACCACTTGTGAAATTTGGTTGAAACCTACACAGAGAATCTAGCTAGAAATAATGGACATGAAACATGCAAAGTTGAGAGAAGAGAATAATTAGATAGAAAGAATAAATAATTGTATTAACCAAATGACAGAATGGAAAAAAAGCACATGATATACTCTACATGGCTAAACTAATTCACCGTAGTAGTGATATATAGAGAGACATGGACACACATTGTCAGAAACCTGAGTGAACTGCCACCTAGTCCTAGTTAACCAGCCATGTAGTCATGAGTTAACTAGTCTAGACAAGTGGAGTGGAGAGAATCTCATGCATGCACATGTGGTGTTCAATCCAAGACTCAATCATGTCAAGTGTACCCTCATGGTGATGATCCCAACGTGAGTGTTCCCTCCTAGTGATGATCCCAAGGTGAGCATGCAACAATTGGTGATAATATCGAGGTTTTCATGCATGACTTGACTACACTAGTCTAAATGATGTACAACTAAGTAATGAATGAAGAGGAGGTGGAACCCTCATCTAGGGGAGAATATCTATAACTAGGGGTGTCCTCAACATAGACTAATAAAATTAGGAAAATAAATACTAGGTGGGTGTGTAATATCTCCAATGACCCCCCATGAACACCTAGGGAGTACACAATGAATGGGTCCCAACAAGAAGCCATGTTGGGTACCCATTTTACAATGCATCTAAGTAAAATGAACATTGAAAAATTGGTAGAAGGGGAAAACCTCATGGGAAACCTCCCCTCAAAATACAATGCTGAAAAATAAAGACATTTGATAGGCAACTATGTCCTTCACTCCAATAAGGTCACGCATAAAGTGGAATTTATGCTTAGTGAAATTATTCATGAAGATGTAAGTAGTCTATTTAGAGGAAGGATAGAACTACAAATCGATGATACCTTCATGAATCAACTCTTTGATGTAATGAATTTAGATATCGATGTGTTTTGTTCTCTTCCATTGCATTGGGTCTCTACAAAAATTCAATATGCTCTGATTTTCGCACCAATGACAGTCGAACGATGGAACTGGATACCAAGCTCATTGAGGAAGTTCTGTAGCCAAAGTGTCTAAATGGTAATGTTGACATCTCCTCTGTACTCTACCTCTGCTGATTATAAAGTAAACGCTAATTGATTTTTACTCGACCAACAGATGGGACTAGATCCCAAACTAATAATGTATCCTAAGTGGACTTGCAAATTGTGCTATTGCCAACCCAATCTGAATTTGTAAATCCAATGAGGTCCAATGTGCAACTTGCTTCATAATGAATCCCATGATTGGTAGTACCCTTTACATATAAGAGGATGCACTTGGTAGCTTTCCAGTGGAGATCATGCATCCCTTGCATGTACCTGGAAACTACACCCACTACATACGAGATATCTTGACGGGAGTGAGTGAGGTAAAGAAGGATCCCCATTAGTTGTCTATACTTGGTGGAATCCACCAATGGTGTATCCCTGTCATCCTCGAGCTTAACCCATGAAAATAAAGGTGTGGTTGCTAGTAAATTCTCATCATAATCAATCCCACAGAATTGCTAAGATTCCTTTGCCACCAATCTTGCTTTGCACTTGATCACAATACCATTTTCTAATTTCTTTGTCCTGTAAACCCATTTTTATATAACAAGCTTCGTATATGAAGGAATCATAACCAAGTCCCAAATTTGGTTCTTGAGGAGGGAGTTGTACTCCTCCTTCATAGTTGCTTCCAAGAAGGGATTCCCTTCAGCCTTTGCATAGGTATGAGGGTTTGAGGCTAGAACCATGTAGCAATGCATGATAATTACCGGTTCCATGGTTGTGAGTGCATGTGGTGCCTCCTCAAATTGGGATCCCATTCTCCTTGTATTTCCTGGATCCCTCACAAGATCACCTGCTACTTGCAGGGTGGTCTATGCCCATTTGAGTCTTGGATATGGATCTTCACATGCATGCTCATGATCTTCCGAATATGATTCGGAATTAAATATGAAATCTTATATGAGTGGCAGGATGCATCATCTCGGATGTTCTGGTACAAGAGGAAGTACAATTGTGTCTGCACGTTGTTCTTGAGAGGCATGCATTGGACTTTTTTCAAACTAGATCCTCCTTTCAATGATTAACTTATTTGTTGAAGGATATATTAATATTTATCCCTTCACACCCTAGGGATATCCCACAAGGATTAATTATGTGCTTTGAGGCTCCAAAACCTTCCTCTTCTTCGACAGTATGTGGGCCCATGCACGTGATCCACAAATGCGAAAGTGTTTCACTTCTGGTTTCCTACCGCTCCAGGATTCAAAATGAGTCATATCCTTCACATATAGATGAGGAGATTGGTTCTGTATTTACATGGCACAATTTATGGCTTCAATCCAAAGTTTGGAGGGAAGGGACTTTGCATGCAACATGCAACTTTCCATCTCTTTCAGAGATCGATTCTTCCTCTCAACTACCCCGTTTTGTTGCAGAGTGTATGGAAATTGGTTTTGTAATTGAATACCTACTTCATCACAAAGATGTTGTACATCCTTATTTACACGCTCACCCCCATTATCTATGTGGGGTATCTTGATCATCTTCCCAAACTGCTTCTTTGTATGTGCCTTGAAATCCTTGAGATGCTCAAACACTTCAAATTTGTGCCTAAGAAAGTACACCCACATGTACTATGACCAATCATCAATGAAAGTAAACACATATCTAGCCTTACTTATGGAAGGATGATGGAAATGCTCCATGAGGTCACCATGAACAAGCTCCAAGGGAGAGGATACCCTCCATGCCTTCCCTTTCTCAAAATTCTCTTGCAGATGCTTTCCAAGGACACATCCTGGAAAAACTCCATTAGAAAATTGTATGCCTGACAAACATTCTGCCATCCCTTGTTTGCTAAGTTGCTGCATGTACCTGAAATTTAAGTGGCCAAATATTACTATCATCATTTCCATGAGTTAGTAACGATGTGGAGTCTTATTTAGCAATAAATTTAGAAAATGTGTACAGTCTAGATTTATGATCTACCTCACCTACAACAATTTTAGAGTTGCCTTCCATGTAAAATATTTTCACGGAATCCAGTGTGAATTCCACCCTTTTCCTTGTACATGTATGTGTGATTTGGTACACAGAGAGCTGGAGATTCATATCCCATGAGAATGGGAGGACCCTTGCATGTTTTTAGAGATGAAAGACCATCCTTTATGTTAAAATTTATGTTAAGAAGTTAAGCATGTTCAACATTATTTAACTTTATACTATTAAAACAATAACTACATGCATATGGATCACTGAAAGAAACACATCCACAATATACACAAGATTTATCCTAGGAAACCCTCGTGGGGGAGAAAACCCAACAACGCTTCTTCAACAAGTACAATGTCTCTCGCAAGATAGATCCCACCAAACAAAAGATAAACTAGAAACCCTAACCAGAATAGGGTAGCACACCAATAGACCAAGATATTCCTCCAACAGATAACCAAAACCCTTCACTAGAAAACCCTTCCTCTGTAGCTGCATATCCTCCTCAGACTTGTGCACTTTTACTTGTGTGAGAGAGCTTGTGTTGTGTGTGTTGTTCAAGTGAGGCACCTAGCCTCTTATAAATACAAGTTGAGCCACCCATAAATAGGTCAGGGACGACTTGTACACTTTATCCTTTCTATTTTACAATTGACTTTTGCCAAGGCACAATAGGTCCGACTTTTACAAAGGCACAATAGGGCCAAATTTTACAAAGGAACAATAGGGATGAATTTACAAATATAACATAATATTATTCTTTAGGTTTTTGTCTTGGTTTAATACAATATTGATATAATAAGAATATCTTCCGAAGCTACTCAAACTTCAACACTCCCTCTTATCAAGGAAGGTATTCTTATGGCATGATCATCACGACTGCTTCTGTGCTTCTGTACACTTGACCATTGAATTGTCAAATTTCCATGAATATATATTGAAGAAGTTTTGTAACCACATCATGCATCTAGGGTATCATCATTCTTCTGGGCTTTATGTCATCACGAGGCTTTAACTCACCATCTCACATAGAATCTGGCATCTAGTTCGTAAAGAAATAGTAACTTGTCAACTCACACATAATCTGACATCTAGTTCATAAATATTTAGTAACTTGCCAGCTCACACAAAATATGGAATCTAGTTCATAAAGAACTAGTAACTTGTCATCTCACACAAAATCTTACATCTAGTTCATAAAGAACTAGTAAACTCTGGTTGGCACACCAGGCAACTGGACCATAGTGACTGAGAATATAATCACAAGGATTAGGCGATTTAGTGCGCACACACTACCCATCTATCTCAAGGCTAGGAAACACCTCCAACCACATAGGTTGTCCCACTAACTTGAAAACATGGGTAACTAGCCAACCTTGAAGGCTTGGAATCTGCTGACCTTGTGAAAGGTCATGCTGGCCGGTGCCATAGTCAGTAACGTGCCCATGAATGACTACCCGCTACTACTGCCACATGCTGATGCTACTTCCCTGGAATCAAATCTGTAATTCATCACTCCCTCTTACTAGGGAAGTCCTTCTGGACCACACCAAGCTTGTCTCTCAATTATACAAACTTCACTCTCGAAAAAGGCTTGGTCAACATGTATGCTATCTGCTCATCTGTAGAGACATACTGGAGCCTCACTAATCCCTACTATACCATATACCTGATATAATGGTACATGATCTCGATATGCTTGGAATTTTTATGGAACACTTGGTTCTTTGGAAACTTCACACAACTCTGGTTTTCACACCATATACAAGTCACCTCTAACTCGAGATCAAACAATCTTACAAGAATCTTTCGAAGCCACACTTATTTGCTGCTAGATGAACATGCTTCTATATACTCTGCGTCAACCATACTGAGCACCACACTAGTCTTCTTCCTACTGAACCATGAGATCATAACTGATCCTGTACTGAAGCAACATCCATATGTACTCTTCTGGTTTGCAACACTACTGGACCAATCTGAATCAGTAAAGCCTTGCAGGATTTCCCATCATCTGAAGCATATATGAGTCCATAATCAATTGTACCCTTTAGGTACCTCATCACATTATTTGTTGTAATCAACTGAACACCTCTCAACTCAACCATATACTGAATCAATGTGTTCATTGCAAAACATATATCTGGCCTCATGTTCGTTAAGTACTACAACAAACCAATCATTTGTCTATACGGTCTCTGAAGATGTATCACTCAATAAATTCAGATTTGTCACCATCCGTGTAGGCATGTCATTACAATCCATCATTCTGAATCTCTTCAGAATCTCTACAACATATTTTCCTTAGTTAAGGAAAATATCACTTGGTCTCTTCCATACCTCTAGACCTAAGAAGTAATGCATCATACCCAGGTCTTTCATTTTGAACTCTGTAGCAAGATTCCTCTTACTTTTAGTGATGAGCTTCTTGTCTCCTGTTAGGAACAAGTCATCCACATACAATAGTAATATCATTGGTCCACCATCCACAACCTTGAAGTACAGGTTGGAATCTTCTTTACTCTTGGTAAATCCCAAGCTCATCAAGAAGTTATCAATTCTATTGTACCATGTTCTAGGTGCTTGCTTTAATCCATACAAGGCTTTATTCAATATGCACACATGTGTCTGATTATCATGTGTCTTGAAACCTTGTGGCTTCTCCACATACACTTCCTCTTCTATTACACCATTTAGAAAAGTTGTCTTCACATCCATCGGGTGTACCTTCCATTTCATCATTGCAACTATTGCAAGTATAGCTCTAATCGAAGTGTATCTTGCCACATGAGAAAATGTATCCTCATAATCTATTCCTTCTTATGGGAGAAACCATGTGCCAAAAACCTTGCCTTATACTTCTCGATACTTCCATCTGTTGAATGATTCATTTTGTAAATCCACTTGTAACTTACCACTATCTTCTCTTTCGTTCTTGGAACCACATCCCAAACATCATTCTTTACAATGGACTAGTACTCTTCAACCATGGCATCCTTCCATTCTTTCTTCTCTACAGCCACTTCATAACTGGTAGGCTCAACATCAATAATGTCACTTAAAATTTCAACATAACTAGAGTATAGTCGTGGTATTTTTATTTCTCTTAAGGATCCATTTGGAACACTCTAATTCTTTGGATCCTGAATAATTTCTCAAGCCCAAGCTAGTATTCTCTTCTTAGTATTCATCTCTCAGGATGAATCTAGAGGTATCTATGGTTCTTCCATATCACGATCCTCTAGTACACCATCATCGTCTGCATATGTATCTATAACTCTGCAAGCTTCACATTCCTCATCATGAATCTCATCTGTATGATGCTTCCTTGATCGACTGAAGGTTGCATCCTCATCGAAGGTGACATCTCTTCTAGTATCAATCTTCCAGTGACCAGAGATGTAAACTCTTTATGCCTTCGATGTCTCACCGTATCCAAAAAATATACCCTTCTTTCCTGAAGGTTCCAACTTCAATCTCTTGTCCTTGGGGACATGCACATATATTGGATAGCCAAATATCCTTAGGTGGCTGACCTCTAGCTTTTCACCTATAAACATCTCTCATGGTGTCTTATTCCCAAGTACATGATGGGGACTTATGTTCTGTACATGTACTACGGTCTTGACTACTTCTGCCCACAGATGCATCGGTAAATCTTGATCATGAATCATGGCCTTTATTGCTTCCATGATTCTACGATTCTTTATTTCTGCCACACCATTACGCTAAGGATTGTAGGGAGTAGAGAGATCCCTCTTAATCCCAAATTCCTTGCAGAATGTCTTGAATTCATCTGATGTGAATTCTCCTCCATTATTTGACCTTAATATATTTATCTTATTTTCAGAGAGGTTTTCAACAAGTGCCTTGAATTATTTAAACTTGTTGAATACTTCACTTTTATCTTTCAAAAACCTTGAATTATTTAAACTTGTTGAATACTTCACTTTTATCTTTCAAAAAATAAATCCAAGGTATACGTAAGAAATCATCAATAAATGAAACATAGTATACATACCCGCTAAGTGAAGTGGCTGACATCGGTCCACACACATTTGAATGTATAAGGTCCAAGAATCCTTTGGCTTTGATATCACTTCTTGGAAATGTTTTCTTCACGTGCTTTCCTTGTGCACATCCCTTGCATATACCTTCATGATCCACTTGGATTTCTGGTAAACTTGTCACCATCTTGCTCACGATCGGTAGAGATTTGTAATGTAAGTGAGAAAATACTCTATTCCAATGCTCACTTCGAGTAACTATATTGTGTACTAATGTTGAAACTGAATGTCCCTTTAACTTGTATATGCCTCCTTCTTGAACACCAATCACTACAACATCATCAATAGATTTTCCTTTTCTCACATGAGAACTTCACCATCAATGAAATAAACTATGAATCCTTTCTCATCCAAAGCTGAGATAGAAAGGAGATTCATATAAAACTAGGTACATATAAAACATCCTTCATCTTCATAGGTTTTCTGGAATCCAATTTGCAAGATGCTTCTCCTACTCCTTTAATGGGATATTGATACTCATCATCGAGCTTCACCTTCTGAGGTGAGTCTTTCTGAACTAATTCTGAGAAAGAATCCTTGTAACCTGTCATGTGCTTATAAGCACCACTATCAATAAGCCAAGTGTCACTTCCACGAGTGACTGTACCTGTAAGATCTGAGTTCAAAATATATTCTTTGCTTGAGTCATATTTTTTGGCTCTTTCTTGATCAGGTTCATCATCTTCTGCAACACGATCATGATGTCTTTTATACTTGCCTTTTCTGACCTGACCTTTGGAGTTAGGAAAATTTATTGCAATGTGTCCCATCTTTTGAAATATGTAGCATCTGTAATTTGAGAAATTCTTTTTAAACCCGTGTGTCTTTTGTAATCCATGAGGCTTCTTGTGTGAATGGACTTCCTTCTCTCTCTTTCCTTTTCTAGCATGAGCTACTAGAGATTGATTTTCTTCATCTCCTAGTTTCTCTTCTCTTGCTGCCAATATGGATTCTTCCTGAGTACAATCCTCCCATAGTATGATAAACTTTGTTATCCTTCTTCTTGAACATATACCCTGAATGAATGATTCCCAAGATTTGGGGAGACCATTC
>CBVK0104166147.1:0-14350 GCA_900067695.1 Picea abies
CACCTAGGGTTAGTGGGTTAGGGTTTTGGTCATTATTGTAATGGGTATTTTACCCATTTTTGTAGTATAAATAGGTATTATGAGAACTAAGGAGATCTAGATTTTGCTAGTTGTTGTGTGGAGAAATCTGGTTGTGGAGCTAGTGTTCGAGATGATATTAGAGTCATTTTTTGAGATAGAGATATGCATTGTAATCGAGGGTAAGGTATCAAGTTGTGGAGCTTAGTATGATCTTGTCAGCCTCAGTGGTAATGCTCACAACACCATAAATACTTATACTCACTGTAATGTGCATAGCACTATGAAATTTTGATGAAGAATAATAAAAGAGTGAAGAATGACAGATCTTTGTGGACATATCCTAGGAGGGATTAACCATGGTAAATTTTTTCTTTGTGTGCAATGGTTTCCTTATTTATTTCTATTTTTCAGTTATGAATGAATGAATGAATCTGGTAATAGTAAAATGCAGCGCACAGTAAAATAGTCTGAATATTTACTATAGAATGAAACTTAAATGTATGAAAATGGTTACATAATAGTATATCTAGATATAATGGTGTGTTATAATAATAGATATAATATATTTTAAGGTAGAAAGAATGTCTAACATCCCCATAGTAGCCTCGCTTCCAAGACTGTAAGACTCTTGCTCCATGAGGTAATTGGTCTGAGGTATCATGGTATGTGTATGTCTAACATCCCCATAGTAGCCTCGCTTCCAAGACTGTAGACATATGGGTCCCGCAGTCACTCGTAATCCATCTCGGGTGAGACTGTATTGTGCACTCCGTGTGCAATGTTTCCTTCTGGTGTCCAGAAGGGTTGATGGTATGTATGGTTATGTCGGAAACCTAAAACAGAACCTGTGTCATCACAAGAAACATCCAACAAATGGTTCTATTTCCAGGATGGAACCCAAAAGAAAGATTGGAGGGGACTTGTTGAGAAGGACAATGAAGAGATTGAAACATTAGAAGGTGATGTCCAGACCATGGAATCCAACTAAATAAGAGATCGAACGATGGTTGGCAACAAAAGAGCTTGATTTTTCACATAAAGACAATATAAAACCTAAGTATACATCGCGCCAATATTTGAAGAGGTACATATTTACTGATCTTCATGAGGTATTTTTCTGTGAATTTCCACATTTGTTGTAGGAGTGGATATTGATATTGAAGGAAACTCACCCTATTAATTGGATAATACCATTATAATGGACTACTGAGAATATTGTGTAGCTACAAAAATTTAATAATAAATTCATGCTTATAGTGGATTTCTAGCTAGACAACATTATTGCAGGATTCATTACTAAGTTTGTAGTCGATATTGCAAAATATTACACTACTGCAGAGAAGGATTTTTTGAAGGAACATCCAAGAGGAATATATATTATACCCATGTACATGTCGATCAATATTTTAATGCATTATAAAGGCGTGATGACAATGGAGTCTGATAGCTAAATAACTTTGCATGCATGGGGAGACTCGGAGAAACGCTAAGGAATGTATGAGATATGGAGAAGGATATGGACAGAGGTTGGAATAAGGAAACAATGGAACCCATTATGATGGATGAAGAAAATATCCAGGAAATAATGGATAGAGAGAGAAAGACGCGCAGCAGAAGACCCTACCAGTATAAGATCAATAGGAAAAAGAGGGCAGTAGTCGAGTGGGAAGGCTTGGAAAGTGATGAAGAAGAGGTAGAGGATAATTGTTCTATGGAGAATATTGAGGAAATATTGTGTACCACATATGAGAGAAAGACAAGAGGTCAAGGGTCTGGTGCAGAAGAAGGTTCTCCATTCTATATCTGAATTAGTGTGGAACCCACAACCCCATATGGGGCTAAGACACCAAAAAGGAAAGAATCTTTTAGAAAACAAACAATTATTGGCATAAGGAGTCCAATAGTTCAAGGGAACAGTGGAAATTCAAGTGTAAGTATGAGTTTAGAGAGAAGTGGTCAGTTATCTACACCGTGTGGAGGTGGTAATAGAAATTTTACAGTGGGAGGAGAAGATTCAACCATTCGTTTTCCATAATTTCATGGAGAAGGGTCGGAGGATCTAGAGAAACATTTATTTATTTGTGAAAATATTTTGGAAGATAAATAGGTCAAGGATGAATATAGAAAAGTGGATCAGCTTGCAATTACATCCAGAAACCACGCACTAGATTGGTTTATGAGTCTAGTATTAAACAGTCTGCAAGGAACATCGAAAATCATCGTAGGTGTGAAGAAGGCACTAATCAATGAGTTCCAAAGACAAAGTTTAGAAGATCAATTTATGAATGAGATGATAGAGATCAAACATAAGCCAGGAGAGTTGGTTTGGGAAGTTGATCATAAGTACAATAGACTGAAAGGTAAGTTGAAATTTCCTATAATAGACATGCACCATAGATAGCTATTTATAAATTCATTATTGACACACTTTAAATATCCATTGAGGCAACAAAAGTTCCAGACTATGTCTGAGGCTCTACAGGCAGTCTTACAATTATAATAGAATCAGTATAAACATACAGATCCAACTATATAAGAGATGAGATCAGATATTAATAATTTGACATTTCAGTTGAATCAAAATAAAGGAAAGGAGAAGATGGAATCTTTTTGGTGCACCTTATGAAAATAGGACACCAAAAAAATGAGTGCCCAACATTTGGGTAGTATTTGGGAGAAGGATTTTTGAATCCCTTACCTACAAGAGGATTATGGTGTGAAATATGTAAAACACCTGGACATGATCCCTATCATTGTCCACTGATGAAAAAATATCAAATAGTTCCTATGAGTACATTCTGCAATTTCTACAAGTCTGTAGGACAAGAGGATAAGGATTGTAGAACCATGGAGATTATGAAGGAAGGAGCATCATATGTTTATAGGATGCAGGTTGAACTGATGATAGGTCCACCTACGCAACAGTATAATAATGTGTAGTAGTTTGTAGCACCACCTCAATATAATCAAGTACCACAATATAATACAACATGTGTAGATAATCAGGGAAACAAAGGAGGATTCAGAAGAGGAGGACGTGGAAGAGGAGGATTTGGAAGAGGCAGAGGCCAAGTAACCTTCCACAGTTTTCAACAACCTGGACATTATGCAATGTATTTTCCATTACCACCAATGACTTTCATGTACTGTCATGCAACAGATCATAATACATAAGATTTTCCGACACTTATGACAAAGATACAGGAAAAAAGGAATCTGAATAACCATAATTCTCAATGGATTTTTGTAGAAACTAGAGAAGATGATGGGAAAAATATCAATATAGCTATTCAAGGTGCAACTAAGACAAGAGAAGATGCAACAAAATAGAGTTGGGACTAACACCAGTGGGTCAGAAAGAATACATCACCTCAACAACATTTTGATGCACACAAGGAGAAAGAGACATTCAAGGAGGCCAGACAAGAAATTTTGAAGGAGAATATTGGTTCTACTTCAAATGCACAACCGGGATATGATGTGCCAGTATATGATATTCCCCGTCCATATGATCATACTAGTGGATATCATCCTTTAGAAAAGGAAAGAAATATAAGAAACTTTCTGGTATCTTTCTTGAAGTTATTGAATGATCAAACATCGGTACAAATGTTACAGGGGTTGTTATAAAATGGAAATTCTAGAGAAGATATACAACTAGAACAAAAGAAATTAAATCATGTCCATATGAAGACAAAAAAAAATAAGGAGTTCATATTGAATGCAAACATTGGATATTTTAATATGGGTGACATCATATTATATTTGGGATTTGAGGTAAATGTTCTTCCTAAGAAAACATGGGAATTCATGGGGAAACCTACACTGGGATATTCCCCTATTTAGCTGAATTTGGAAAACCAACATAGAGTGATACCAATTGGTATATTGAAAGGAATACTAGTGGATTTAGATGGTGTGCACATGATGGCATATTTTGAAGTAATTGGTATAGTGGATAATACTACACCTTATCTAGCATTGTTGGGATGGGATTGGGATTTCGACAATGAACCTATCGTCAAGTTGAAGACCAGGAAAATGATTTTTGAATTAGTATAATATAAATTCATAGCACCATTATATCCTTCAAAATGTGGCAGATATGTTGAACAAGCGATAGAGAACTTCATCTCAGAAGAGATAAATCAATTTTACATAACTACTGTGCGAGAGGAAGATTATATTAACCCAACAATAGATGGAATGCTTAGTTGAAGAAGCATGAATTCTTGTGCTTCATATTATGACACAGGACTGGAGAATTGGTAGCAGCGCTTACATGAGATATCTAACAAAAGATGTTCAAGAATGACACACGCACTAAGATGGGTCGGAACAGAGGTAAGAGAACCTCCAAGTTTTTATGGTCAAAATTATTTAGAAGAATTTTTAACAAAGTTTGAGTTAGAAGTCCTGGAAAGTTAGAGGTTACCATTTTTAGATATTTCATTGAAAAAAACACTTGCACATTGGTGGGGTACTCATAAAGAAAAGATCCAGGATTGGTATCAATGAAAAATATTATTGTGCATCAGATTTGTCATAGAAGAAGAGAATAAATATATGAAGAAATATGATGGAATAGGATAGCCGAGAGAACATATAGACAAATGTATAACCCAATGGATATTGGTACCATGAGAAGGCAAACCAAGAAATTGGTATATATAATTGGAACTACACACAGGAACTGGAAATTGGTCAGAGTTGCAACATAATTTTTTGATCACCTTTGCATTTGAACATGAGAATCCAGTAATGGATGAAACACTAAAGTTGATAAAATAAAATATCTTTGAAGAACCTAAAGTTGAAATCGTAACATGTTATCATAATCATAATTGACAAATAGTCAGATAGTTGTTACATTGTTACCATGTCGTAGAAGATGACATAGTAGAAGAAAACCCACATGATATTCAGATAAGAGAAGTTGAATGGGAAAGAGAAGGAGAAGGTCCATAGTTACAGTCAAAATAATTTTCTGCACCATTGAAGATAAAGAAGGTAAATATTAGAACATAAGAGAATCCAAATATTACAAGTATTGGTGACTATTGGGACACCCAGATAGTAGAAAGATAACAAAATTTATGCATGAATACAATGACTTTTTTCCAATGACATTTTCAAAAATGAAAGGGGTAGCAAGAGAACTTGGAGAGATGAATATTCCTTTTAGACCATATGCTAGACTGATAAGAAAAATACCATATAGGTTGAATCCAGTATATAAACAAAAAGTGAAGGAAGAGATTGATAAAATGTTAGAGGCCGATATAAAAGTACCCACTAAAGAATCTGAGTGGATTATCCCTATGGTAGTTCAGGATAAGAAGAAAGGGGGAATAAGGATTTGTGTATACTTGAGGAAGTTGAAGGATTTGTGTTTGCATGATCCCTTCCCTACTCCATTTAAATATGAGGTATTGGAAAATGTAGGAGGACAAGAAGCATACTCATTTATTGATCGATTTTGAGGGTATCACCGTATCAAAATAGCACCAAAGGATCATCATAAAACTACATTTTCCATAGAATGGGGATCATATTAGTACACATTGATTCCCTTTGGATTGAAGAATGTCCTTGTTATTTTTTCAAGAGTAGTGGTAGCTACTTTTAAATATTTTATACATAAGTTTTTGGAGGTTTATCTGTATGATTAGACAATATTCATCCTATTGAAAGATCATGTTGAAGTATTCAAATTAATGCTATATAGGTGTAGACAGCGTCAAATCTCTTTGAACTTTAAGAAATGCATATTCATCGCACCATTTGGAATTTTTCTAGGGAATGTGGTGTGTAAATAGGGTATGTTGGTTGATCCTGCAAAAATTGTTGTCATTTCAGGATGCAAAATAAATGATCTAAAATAAAACAAGGATCAGAGAAGAACAAGGTGGATATTATAAATAGTGAAGTGGAAAAGGAAGGCATTGGTCTACAAGTTATTAATGTTTCATCACAAAACATTACCCCCAGAAGGAGCCAATGTTAATCCCTAGACATGTTACCACATTTTTTCTCTTGAATTTCATCTTGTCCTAAGCCCTTTTGTTTTATTTGCAACTTTTATACCTTTTTATCTCTTGTTGGTGTGATTTGGTTTGCTTTAAACTGGTTTTCGTTTTCTTGTTATAGGATAGTTTGAAATTTTACATAAGGGATGTGTCACATCAGATTGGTTATTTCCTATTGGCAAATAAAAGGCATTTTCCTAAGTATAAATCATAAAACATAGTCGCTACCAAAATACTGTTATTATGGTAGCATATGAAAAATCATTCTTCCAAACATGCTCCAAATCTGAAAATGATGACAACATACCTGAAATCATGTAGAAGATCTTGCCCCTTGGTGCTATATATGGCATGATTTTTGGTCATCACAAATCGTTTTAAAGGTCTCAGGGTGTAACCACAATAGCATGCAAGATTTTATGACCTGTTGGGACTTGGCTCAAAGGGTAAAGTAGGTGATATGCATCGAATTGTATATTGTTCTACCTACCCTGAGTGATGCAAATAAGCCTTTATTCACAACATGAGAATGAAATAACAAAAGTCAATTTCATCTCTCTGTCATATATTCACCAAGATGTTAGACAAGTTTGTATTTATCTTTAAGCTTTGTAAATTCACTAGAAATAGAAAGATTCCCATTTAAATTATCTTGATGTTTCTGCAACAATTTTATATGCTAAGTTATAACCGGCTCTACCAAGGAAATTTTGTAGTATATCTTTGTCTTGTGTTTTACAAATACATTAGATATAGAGTTAATTTTCTCTAATTCAGAGCCTAGGGCGTTCTAAACTTTCCAAAGAGATATTTTGAGCTATTCTTTTCTCCCTAAGTTGTTGTCTCATCTTGTGCCAGGCATCTTGGAATGTTGGATCTGACAGGAAGTTTGCAAATATTAACCCTAGAAGGAAACTCACGCTCTATTTGTGAATTTCCACTCAGTGATGATAACTATATGAAAATGTCTGAGGAAGAATGGACCATTGTAAGTCTGGATGGACTTGAGGTTCTTAATTGAGGCAAATGAAGTGTGTTTTCATGTTTCTTGATGGTAGTTTTTCAAACGCAGAATTGGGTGCTTGATTGGTGTTGGAAGAACATTCGATGACAACAGTTGAACAACTAAAGGATATTTTGGGTAAAATAATGAAAAATGTGTTCCATATTTGAAGACCTTCATTATAGATTCATATATCACACCTGCCAATAGAGGTTTAATCCTGGATTTTCAGAAGTAAAATCATATTAAAATAGAGGATAAGATTCACTTTTTCAAGCAACAAAATTTGGGCTCTAATTACAATCAAACCATAAAGAATATTTCAAAATCGTTAAAAACCCACTTCCATAATGGGTCCATTTACCTTGTGAGAAAGCGATTTTTGGAATTTCTCAATGGTTTGGGAGAAATCCTTGTCTGATCAGAACTGGTAAGATCTTATCCAAATTCAAGACAGAATGTATGATTTGATTACAGGTGGAAGAGTATTTAAAAAGTCAGCTACACATCCCAGATTTTTAGGCACTTGACTTTAGATGTCCAAGATCTTCTACAAAATATCATAGATTGTTCTTATTTTAGTATATTGTTATGATTGTTTCCAGGAGATAAGAAGAATTTGTTATTGTACCCTGTTATAAAGAACCATTATTTAGAATGTAACAGAGGGGGGTGGGGGCCTTCCTCTTGGAAGGAAGTTGGGTTCAATTTTTGTAATGCTAAGGAGCATTTTTTTACCTGAATTGTAATGCCTAGAATTCACTACATTTTGCACTCAATGGAAAAAGCATTATGATGGTTAGACTGTCTATTTCTTGTGTTTGTTTCTTCTAATTTACTTGAATGAAATTTGAATCTTTTGCAAAGCATTTGATTTATCATGTTCACATTAAATTCCATTAAAGACTTTATTGTTTTCTCACATGTCACATGATTTGTGTTTAAGTATTTATTTATTGTTTCTAAATGATATTTGGGATCAAGAGTCTTCTATGTAAGTGAACATATTGTAAACTTGCAACTTATTTTTCTTCTATTTAATCTCATTATCTGGCTGATCAGAGTGAATTCCATTGACTAATTGAATGTTGTCGAAACATGTTTTATAACCAGAATCTTATGTGTCCATTACTTGACCCATATACCAACCTATAAACTCAAAACTACCTACAAACATAAACCATTTCAACAATTGAGGTGCCTTATATTTCCCTTAGAAGTCAAGTACAACTTTAGGGACTAACAACCCCTCCCCTCCCCCTTACATCACTCTCAATTCCCCAATACCCAATCTATAAAACATCACTCTCAATTCCCCAATACCCAATCTATAAAATAGAAAATAATCGAAAGCAACATAGTAATATTCATGCATAGAAACTACCAAAACAAAAATTAATTAAGGTAAACAAAATTATGTGTTTGTAAATGATAATTTTAGTTTAGCACGTATGTTATGGCCACTATTTTCAGGTTTGACATAATAAACAACATGTAACATAGGATATAAAAAAAATGTCTTAAAACTTAAAAACATGTAATTAACCCAAATAAGTAAATTATTTAAAGAGAATATTCCATACAAATTAAAATATGTAGTTACGTACCTCATCTAACACAACATATGTATCATCCTTCTTATGTATGTTCTTCTTCATCCAACTCGACATTTGTATCATCATCCAGTTCATAAATTATGTTGAAAGGATTGACAATATCATCATCGTCATCGATGTCATTTTCGAGCATATCTTCATCAACATCATCATCAAGAACTACATTGTCTCCTACGCTTGGTTTATCTTCTCCATCTTCTTCATTTGTCAAGCCATCTTCATGCTTTGTCTATGGTGCATCATCTTCTTCTTCAATGTCATCTTCTTCCTCTATAGTATAATTTATTGGCCTTCCTCTTGGATCATATCTAACAACAAATTGCCAATCCCTCTCACCTGGAACCTTTGAGTAAAAGACCTATTCACATTGGATTGGAAAAAAATAGTGACCATGTCCTGTTTCAAACACCATTGTTTTAATCATCGAAAATCCATTGGCATGTTGAATAATAGTTATTTCTACATCACATTCATGCATTCGTAACCTACACCATTTAATGTCAAACAAAACTAATTTGAAGGAATTAAAGTCACACTCAATTATATCATCCAAATACCCATAATATCGATTTTCAGATTCTCAAGGATGTATGTCACTCCTAGAGGAAACATTAATGACCTGGAATACTGTAGTTATCCCACTATTAGAAGTTTTCCTAGTTTCATCCAATTATTTGATGTGAAATTTACGACCATTGCATCGCATATCCTTGTGGTGTTTCAATTAGAATATGAAAAACATGTAAAATATGCATTTTCAATTAATAAACATATTTATATAACTTGGAAAGTATCTGAAAAAAACACACTTGCAGTCACATTAATATAATATAAAATAACTAAATAAAATGGGTGAATTTGCATGCATGTCCATCTTTCAAACCATATGCTAAATCAATTTCCCTTTGCGTAACATTGGTATCTCCATTACGACGATCTTCTGTAACCAATTCAGACAATTTTTTCCATGATAACCTACCTCCATGATGTTGTTTACATCTTTCAATACATACCTTCAACTAATCAAGATTGTTTGCAATGTATAAATGTAGTGCATTCCAATCTTGAGCAACTGAATCAAAAAATCATAATTCACCAATATTAAATATTAGGTATAACCTTGGTAAATATTAATAATTGATGTAAGAATAAATATTAAATGAGTATTATCATATACAGAAAAAATGAAAAGTTATATGTATTATAAATCTCCACAATTTAATTACCTCTAACTTTCTTCATTCTACCTTTCCCCAATAGGTGCCCCACTTCAAATTGTTTGATGGAGTTCACATCTCAAATGCAATCCACTGCGTGCATAGTTTTTGTTGCTAATTTAGGAAGATACTGACTAATATACACCATGGATTGATATACCATATATCCCTCCACCATAGAACCCTCAAGACACACTCTTTGTCTAATCAAATCCTTCAATGATTTCAAGTGCCTCTCCACCATCCATGTTGACCTTATGTGTACAGGTCCACACACTTCATTCTCCTCAACTTGGTGTATGAGGTAGTGTTATTGTGCATTGAAAAATGTTGGAGGTAGATACTTTTATGAGGTAGTGTTATTGTGCATTGAAAAATGTTGGAGGTAGATACTTTTTCATTTCACACATTAACCGAGGAATTTCTCTCTTCTAATACTTTATATCATATTTATGGATTTATTTCAATGACAACCATCTACATATCATGATGCAAGAAAATAACATGTTTTAACAAAACATAATATATATTACATTACAAGTAAAACATATTTCATTAAGTACAACAACAAACTGAAAAAACATTTTGCATATAAATCACAACTACTTACCTCATGTATTTGCCAATATCATATATAACGTGTTTGGCATTGTTGTCAAATTCATTTGGGAGAAATAGAGGTAGAACATATTGTAACAATAAAATCAAATCGTTATTTGTTTCCAAAGTAGACAAATAAAAATAAAAATCTTAAAAGATGTATACGTACAATATATAAATATGTATACCAAAATTATTACATTAATTAAGGTATGCCAATCATGTGTTTTTACCCCACCAAATTCACCTTTTTTCGTATCATGTGTTTTTACCCCACCAAATTCACCTTTTTTCGTTAAGATATTATTTATGTTTGAAGAACAACCCGTGGGAAATTTAAATCTTTGAATGACCTATTTTACATCATTTATTTATTTCTTTGTTAATAACCATGGAAAGTTATTTCAGTCTCCATTTCTATTTGATCGGATCACACTTTGCATTGCATGATTGGATTCCTGAATGTCAGTACAAATTTTGACAATTTTTTCATTAACCCTCCTACCATCTATGATTCACCATAACGTTTATGTCACATTCTTCCTGATATGCATTGTATCAAACAAATGATCTATTTTTAGCTCCTCATAGTAGGGAAACCTCATGAATTGAGTAGGATAACATTTCATTCCTCGTGGAAGCCCATTATTAATACCTTCATGATGGCGGCCTTGATGAATCATAAAAGAAATGACAACAATAATTATCAAATACAGTAAAATAAATTCAATAATTAAAATAAAAATTCAAAACATTACATATACAATACATAAAGAAATTGTGTGGCTTGACGATTTATGATATATTCCAACCTCCATAGGTGAGGTTTCATTCTTCATGGTTTTAATCGAGTCTCTTCTTTCCCATTGAAAATATGTTTTCCAGTAGTACGATACCTACGGTTCTTAGGGAGGAAGTTCCTATACTCATCAAACACCATCTTTCCTAAACTTTTTGAATGACTATACTTCATCTTAGGACCACAAACTCAACATGCAAATTTACCCTTTGTTTGAAGACCTACAACACATGGATTAATGCCAATTATATGATGGGATTATTTAAAAAATATGCATGATATCTTTAAATAATTATATAGTATTAAAGTGCAATAGAATGTTACATACCACAAAAATGTGTTATTCCTAGGGCATCATGAATTTTCCATACAAGTATTCCATGGAATTGAAATTTCTTCTCCCCAATTGGTTTACAGATGTCATACATAGTGATGTTGACCCATAACTTTAGTAGCTCGTCGATAAGAGGATCGATATATACATTCATATATTTAATTTGGTACTTACCTAATTGTTTTAAATTACACATAATTAGTACCATGATATGTATATATAAGTAAATAATAAATAAAAGATATTATGCAAAAAATGAAACAAATGAAAATGTTACATTCCTGGAACAATGATTTTCAACATTATGTGCTCCCTCTTTATTTACATCCAAGGAGGAATGTTATTGTTCATAACAAAAATAAGCCACAATGAGTAAATATACCTAAGCTCTCTGGATGTATTAACATCGTTAGCTACCAATGAAAGCCTACCCATTTTTCCTCAATTTCCCTAAATGCATAACCATTTGTAGGCATTCAAAGAACATCATCTTCACTTTTGTTTTGTGCATGGTAATCCATAAATTGTGCTATGATTTCTCACCTACACAATTGCTTCAAATGTGGAATTATGGGAATATGACGAAGAAACTTTCAAGGCACCTTTTATGTTACTTGATCAGTTTGATATCTACTTATATGACATTTCAGACATTATTTTTTCAACACATGTTGTCCATAATATATAATATGATCATTAGGACATGCATCTATAGTCTGATACCCCATTACAATGCCTTTCATAATGGCATGTAAATATCAATATGTGGGAGTTAAAATATTTTACGGTTGTAATGGAAATTCACCTAACAATCTACAACATAAAAAATAACTACTCAATGTAAAGAATATTAATCGTAGAGATTGCATTATTATTTTGCACATTAATTAACTCTAAAAAAAAAGAGAAACAGATAAACCTTTATGTGTATGTGATGAAACATATTACACACCTTAGGATCTGTGTCATACAAGTGTTTGACAAATGATTCATAACTTTTATGTTCACCAACAACAATGTAGTGGATAGAAGATTTTCTCTCGAGCCTTTATAAAGTCGTTTATTTGCCTTTTCTATCAGAGGTTCATCATAAATACCATCATTGTCCCCATCCTCATCTAACTGAGTGAACAAGTCTTGGATCATTTGATTTGTCCAATCATCTTGAACTATGTTATTATTTTCATATTCTTCCATGGGATCATTAACTTGATCTTCATTATTCGCTTCATTTTCCTCAGCTTGTACAACATCATTTCTACTACTACTTGGTGCATTCTACAAAAAGTTAGGGGAAAATTCTAACTTTATAATTACAAACAATCATGCAAAATTAGTGTGTATAACAAATATTAAAACAATATAAAATTTTATAAATACAATCAATATAAACTATTATATTTTTCTAATGCAATTGACATATAAAAATAAATATGTTTTTTTGCTTGAAATGAACACCTTATACCCTTTATGAACCATCGTCAGCATAGAAAAACCATCGCAACATCTATAAAATGCAACATATTTATCATGTCAATGTTGACTTTTTCAAACAGTGGGTGACCATTTGAAGAGAGAAACAGTTAGCAGTAGTTTCATCGATATTGAGATGAATATATAGGTTCGTCGAAATAACGACACATTTTCCTAGACTCCGCAAGTGTGACAGGCATCCGTTTCTGTTACAATTCCGACGAATTCGGGTGGGATTGAAAAAAAAATGAAAATTTTAGCTATTTATCTTGTATTTTCGACAGTCTAACCAATTTTGTTTGTACCATCGAAAATAGTTCATCGGGTTTTTTTTAATATGTAGTAGTGTTTGTCTTCACATCTCCCCCTCTCGCACTCTCTTTCTTCCACTCTCTCCACCCCCCTCCCTACATCTCAAGGAAATAAATGGCCTTGACCTAGACCTAGACCCATAGCAAGACCTAGACATGGTAAGACCTAGACCATGACCTAGACCTATACCATGAACATGATGTAGACCATGAAATATGCCTTGAGCATGACCTAGTCCATGACATAGAGCTAGAAATAGACTTAGACCATGACCTAGACCTATACCATGACCTAGAGCTTGACCTAGATCATGACCTAGACCCCCCTAGCTCCATCTAAGCATAGGAATAACCTATACTCAACCCTTAACCCCCTCCATGATAGATCCCTAAGTGCACTATGAATATACCTATTGTTAAAGGCCCAACAACCCTTGTACCCATGTCACCTACATCTTGGTGATATAAACCCCTATACATATCTATTCATAAATATCTTTGGTATATAATAAATGTTATATCCATTGCATTAAGAGTGTGCACATGCTTTCGTGACTTGAAATCCTTGTGATTGTTTCTCATCCATGCACAACAAGAACGTGTCTGTGTTCCTAGAATGCACATACGCTTTAGTGTGCACACATTTTAGAAACACGTGCACATTTTTGTGTTCCAAGCACACTCCTCTGCCTCATCTTTATCAATCCCGACATTTGCATTCCTAAAATATGCACACAAAAATAATGTGCACATACAAGTTTTTATTATTTTAGTCTTGTGGTTTAATTCATAGACAATTTTGTGCTATTGCAAGACAATTGTGTGAAGAATTGGAAGAAAAATTTGTCCAAGTATAGTTGGAATTGTTAGTTATGTCTTCTTGTGTCTTCTTGAAATTGGAAGACAAATTTGTCCAATTGGAATTGTTAGTTGTGTCTTATTGTGTA
>CBVK0104167173.1:0-11149 GCA_900067695.1 Picea abies
TTGTGAACTCAACTAGGCTTTAAGTAAGGCGTAAGTCATTTAAGAAATGTAAGAGAATAAAGGGACACCGAGGAGCGTTTTTAGGAACACTTTTAGGTGGGTGAGGGAGATAGTCAAATTTAATTAATTAATAAATTGATTTTCTAGTGCAACTAAGGAATCGGGTGACATGTGTACAGGGGAGGTTTATCCTAATTAAATTTAATAAAAAAAATCCAATGAGGGTTTGGGAAACCAGTCACTAAGGAAAATCTATAAAAAGGATGGTGGAGGAGGAGTATGGATCACGTCTGGTATGCGTAAGGTTACACTGCCGAAATTTATCTTGACTGAACTTTTCTTGTGGGAGTTGGGATACCCAGCTCGGACAACGAGTGGTAGCTCGACCTTGCGAGATGAACTAGGGATCTAGTATTCTTTGGTATTTTGTGTGTGGCTCATTTGCGGCTCGGGGGGCTCAGGGGGAAGAAAAGTACCCCTAGCGTTGGCTGGGAGGTACCGGTGAGGTCTCAACGGTTGGAAAGTGAGAGCTGGACGGAGCACACGTGCGGGACAATGAATTTGGATCATCTTCCTACGGTTACGGTACGCCTTAATTTTCAGTGGTATATTAGTTAGACTTGGCATTAGATCTATGTTTGTTGAATTCGATAATTATATGTTATGGTGGGAGAGATCGCATGTTGGGGATTGCTGGGATATCTTGACCTTGCGCCTTGTATTTGAGTGTTTAGTTGCATCTGGGTTTTCTTGCTCGCCATGCCTGAGTGGTGGTCTGACGTTCTGTTGGGTTGCGCCATAATTATTTTGAAGCCTGGCGTTTTCCTTTATTTTGTTGTTTTACACTCAGACTTTAATGCGCCAAAAACCTAACACAACCCTCCCTTTTACCTCAAGCACCTCTCTGTGTTTTTATAATCTTTTAATGCGATTCATTTTCGGGACTGTGTATTGTTTTTATTTTGGACTAACTGCTTTAAATTTTGGGCCAGAACCTTAGCAGTGGATAGCATGAGGGGGATTCACTCCTTGGACTGTGTATCGGTTAATGTTGCAATTATTGCCTGTGTTTTTAATCCTTGAGGCGACTCTATGTTGGAGTCTTTTGATGTGATCTGCCAGTATTCATGATTTACCATTATTTTAATCCTTTTATTCCGATTTGCCAATATGCGATTTGCCAACATTTTAATCCTTTAATGCGATCTGCGTTTTAAAAAATATATTTTTCATGCGATTTATTGTTGGGGACTGTAAATCATTTTATTATGGAGTTGGTCTGATCTGTTGGTGGCCAGAACGAGCACCAGACTGACCTTCCCTGCATTTTTTTTTAATCTTGATTGTACTGCGATTCCAATCATTGGACAGTGTCTCATTGTTCGGTAATTAGTCCTTCAGTCATGGGTCCACGTAGCGTCTCAAATCAATCCTTTCTTTAATCCTTGCGGCCACGCCCTTAGCGATGGATTGCGTGAAGGGGGAAATCAAATTTGTGGGTTGTGTATTTTTATTTTTGGTTGGAATTATTGTCTGGCTTGTTCAACAGGTGGGGACTTGTTGTTCCTAATGCCTATTGTTGTTGCCTCAGTCGCTGCATTCATTGCCCTCCCGCCTGATTTAGAAAGGAAACGAATTAATATCTTGGCATTTGAAACGTTGTGTTAAGACGGAGACATGGTACGAACGAACCAAAATTTCATTTATTTACAACTGTTTATAGCCACGTTGACATGGGTGATTTAATGCTTGTGAATTGATTGGCCAGTGGCAGTTCCCTTGGTTGTATTTAACTCTGCGATTTCAGATATTTTCTTGGCAGGTTTTAATATTTTATCCGTCGTTTGAAACCTTTAAACTTTTCTCTTGTTCGTGAATTCCAACTTGCTGACAGTTGGCAATGTAATATTTATAATTCCTAGATTCATGGTTAAATATGCCCAGAATTTTTATAATGTATGATCCAGGTTGCTATTTATTAATGCCACGATATCACTGTTAATTCTGTGCAGAGTTTTAAGACACGATGTCCAGAATTTTCATAATGTATGATCTGGGTTGCCATTTACTAATGCCACGATATCAATATTAATTCTGGCACAGAGTTTAAGATATGTTGTCAGGGTTTTAATAACGATGTATAAACCAGGTCGAAAATTAATTAGTATGATTTTAAAAAACAATTTAATTATGACTGTTAGTTTTAATAGTTGAATTTGTTTTACAGTTTTTTTGTTTTATATTAGTGCTTTCCCCTTGAATGCCTTCCAGATAAGACTTTAATGGGGTTCGAGGAACCTTTGGAATGCCTTTAATTCAATGATACAAAAATCAGTTATTATAATGACTACTGTAAGCTTGCATGTGGAGTCTTAATGACAATTGTACATTAAAAGACCTCCACTTATTCCTTCGTAATGTTAAGAGGATGTATTTTTCAGATAGATGGCAAGGAAGGATTAATCCTTGAAAATGATGGTATCTTCACTTGACTTGTTTAGTTATTTATTGCCTTATGTTAAACGATAATTTTATAGGATAAATATTTATTTATTCAATTATAAATGATGTTCATTTCTTCATAATGATGTAAAGGGGTTGTAACTGAAGAAAAGTGGGGGAACAAATGTCTTATATTAAATGATACTTTTTATAGGATAATATTAATTTATTCTAATATAATTGATATTCATTCTTCATAATGATGAAAGAGTTGTAAATTAGGAAGAATGGGGAAAGTTTTTGTTTGTGTTAGTTAATGGTGTATGATGAAAAAGTTTTTAATGGAGAATAAACTCTATGATTGCAGAAGTTAGAAGGATGTATTACAAGTTGTAGTTGTATTTGTCATTTCTTTATTTAAATTGCTTAGATGAATAATCATAGTTATTGTTTACATTGACATGATGTATGCGTGACTACCTAAAAGACCCCGAAAGGTATATCACTTCTTACGACTCAGATTTTATTTTAATGAATGATTGATTAAATGGCGTGCCTGAAAATTAAATAGAATTGCGCCTCAAGTTGGTTATTGCTAGATAGATTGTGTATGTAAGATATCTTGTGCACTTGTAAATTAAAGGTTGATTGAAGTATTGTCTAAATGTTTGGATTTTTGGGTTGTGCGCCATGCAACATGTTGAATCAATGATTGCTAATTCTCACTCGCATTGAAGGGTCATGTTACTTGTGTCGTTGTTGTTGGTTGCGTTGGGTTGGTCTGATGATTGTCCTTAGCTTAGTAGGCTTTTCTTGCTTGTGTCGGGTAGGATGTAGACACCTCCTTGTTCCCTAGAACAGTCACCAGCCTTGAGACCTTAAATGGTCAAAATCGATGAGAACCTGAGCTTGAGTGTTGCTTATGTGTCCTGAAGGTCCTAACCTTGCAGGGTAGGACAGGCTGGTAGTTGTTTTTATTTTTTCCTCTGATTGATTGTCGTATGTTGCTTCCAGCTGCATGATGTGCTAGTATGCTATGTCTTTATGTTTGTTTGTTGTCTGAAATGCGTGCGTTGTGTTCGTCGTCGAGTTGCGTGGATTGATTGTTTGTCGTTGTTACTTTCCTACTTTAGCAAAAAAAAAAAAACATATTGCACTTGTTATTGGATTGTTGTATTCAGATCTTCATTTATAATAAAATGCATCATGATTCTCTTCTATTGCCTGCAATATGTTTGATGAAATGTTTTTTTGTATAATGAATGCTCAGTATTTGCAGAAAAATGATAGGGGACATGACATTTGAGTAGTGAAATTACAAGATGCTCTTATAATGCATATCAAATTCTATTAAGTTAGCCTTAGATTGAAAATATATTACAAGGTTAGGGTATGCTTCGCCATACCTTTTGCAAGAGACATTGAAATTACAAGATGCTCTTATAATGCATATCAAATTCTATTAAGTTAGCCTTAGATTGAAAATATATTACAAGGTTAGGGTATGCTTCGCCATACCTTTTGCAAGAGACATCTCTAGGACATCCCCTACTTTGTAGGGAATGTGTAGGTAACCCTCTTACAATGGACAGTTTGGAAATATTCTTAAGGGATGCATATGAAGACCTTTTACAATGGATGGTTCAAAGATGTCCTTGGGTAGGGGACCCTTTTACCAGGGATAATTAAATAATGTCCTTGAGCCATCCCCAAGGAATAGATCTGGAGACCGGTCCTTGAGAAACATTGAATACAAGGAACAACTCTCTCAATCTTCAAATTTCATGTTATTTTCAGATTAAAAAATTATCTAAAACTAGGTCGATGCATATAGACAAGTTATGGTGTGTATAGGTTACACATTAGAAGCAAACAATCTCACCAAAGATTGCCAACTCAAGGGAATAGACATAAACTCATACTGTTACGTTACCTATTTCAATTTGCATAACCAATAATCCCCACTAACGCAAAGAATCTTGGTGACTCTGATTGGCGTCCCATTACTTGTGTTGAGAAGCCCAAAAGCAATTGCTAGCCTTTACTTATTTCAATTTGCATCACCAATAATCCCCACAAGAACATAACCCCTCCTTGAAATGATGAAACCGGTTTGCATCCCTCACAATAATTTCACGCTTGACGATCTTTGAGATGAATTTAGTGGCGGTGTGGCAGTCACCACAAACACGAAGATTCTTGGTGATTCTGATCGGGGTCCCGTCACTTGTGTTGAGAAGCCCAAAAGCAATTGCTAGCCTCTCACTATGAATACAGAGAATGTCTTCCTTCAACTCCTCCTCGACATCATACAATGCAAAGTTCGTATTGGGCACATAGCCTGCTGCTTTCATCTGCCCAGCCAAAATCTCCAACATTGCATAAATTTTTTGACACTGAGGATGTGACCTGTCTCCCACAATGAATGCATGAACCTTGTTATCTACTTCAATTAAACTGTAACCAGCAGGTTTTTTAACTCCTCTATCTTTCATCATTGTTCTCACCTTTACTACATCACCCCATCTACCAGCTGTAGCATAGATGTTTGATAACAGTACATAGAATCCAGCATCTTCAGGAACAAAGTAAAAAAGGTGTTTTGCTGCATGTTCTCCTAGCTCAACATTGCAGTGAATCCTGCAGGCACCAAGCAAAGCTCCCCACACACTTGGACCAGGATCTATTGGCATGTTTTCAATAAAACCCCGTGCTTCATCCAAACATCCAGCACGACCAAGAAGGTCGACCATACATGCATAATGCTCCATTCTGGGCACAATGCAATAATACTTGCTCATGCTATGGAAGTATTGCCAGCCCTTGTCCACCAGGCCTGTATGACTGCATGCAGACAAAATACAAATAAAGGTGATATGGTTGGGTTTTACCTCTGTCTCTTGCATTTGAGAGAAAAGTGCAAGGCCATCCTTGCCATGTCCTTGCATCCCATATCCTGCTATCATTGCATTCCATGTCACCACACTTCTATAAGACATTTGATCAAAGTATTGGCGAGCAATCTCTATATTTCCGCATTTGGCATACATGTCTATTAGAGAATTCCCTACACAAACATCACCGTCAAATCCACTTCTAATTATGTAACCATGGATCCTTCTACCTTGCTGCAGCGCTGCCAAATGAGCGCATGCTGGAAGGACACTCACCATTGTAACAACATTGGGTTTCACATCTGTCAGTTGCATTTGATTGAACAGTGACAAAGCTTCGTTGGCGTGTCCATTCTGAGCATACCCCGCAATCATAGAATTCCAAGAGACTGCCTCTCTTTTAGACATCTTATCAAACAAGTCGCAAGCTATATCTATGGACCCACACTTTGCATACATGTCTACAAGGGAGTTGGCAACATAAACATCTGACTGAAATCCATTTCTCAGTATATAATCATGGATCCACTTTCCTTGTTGCAAATCTCCCGAATGAGTACATGCCTGGAGCACACTCAACACAGTGACCGAGTCAGGCACCACACCATCCAATTGCATTTGATGAAATAGTTTTATGGCCTCATCGGCATGTTCATTCTGAGCATACCCTGCGATCATTGTATTCCATGACACCAAATTTCTTTCAAACATGTCATTAAACAACCTGCGTGCGCTCTCAATATTCCCCAACTTGGCATACATCGCTATGAGAGAATTCTCCACATGACCATCCAGCTCAATCTGTTTTTCCCTAACATAATCATGGATCAGCTTGCCCTTTTCCATATCTCCCAACTGAGCACAGGCTTGGAACACACTAGCCATGGTTACAGGGTTGGGCTTCATGTCTGCAAACTGCATTTGATGAAAAAGTGTCAAGGCCTCACTGGCATACCCATTTTGTGCATACCCTGCAATCATCGCATTCCAAGAGACGATGTTTTTTTTAGACATTCTGTCAAACAATAGACGTGCAATCTCTATGCTCTCACATTTGGCATACAAGGCAACAAGAGAATTTCCTACAGTAACATGCGATTCAAACCCATTCCGAATTGCATAGTCATGGATCATCTTTCCTTCTCGCAAAACTCCTAAATGGGTACATGCCTGAAGAACACTCACCATTGTAATAGGCGTGGGCACAATGCCTTCTATTTGCATTTGACGAAAAAGTGCCAACGCTTCAGCTGCATATCCGTTCTGAGAATACGCGGCAATCATCGCATTCCATGAAACGGCATCTCTTTCAGACATTTTGTCAAACAGTTTGCGAGCAATCTCCACACACTTGCACTTGGCATACATTGCTACAAGCGAGTTCCCAACAAAAACATCCGACTCGAGTCCAGCCTTGACAACATGGTCATGAACCTCTTTTCCTTCTTGCAACGCTGATAACTCGGCACAGGCCTTGAGTACTGAAGAATAAGTAAAATTGTTTGCTTGTATATCAGACCGCTGCATTTGGTTGTAAACACCAAAAGCAGAATGACATAGCCCATTGATAACATGCCCTCTGATCAAAGCATTCCATAAGAACTCGTTCCGTTCACGCGATTTGTCAAAGACTTGGCGTGCATACCCCATGCTGCTGCACAGAGCATACATGGTTACAAGTCTGGTAGTCAGATAGATGCTTTGGTTATAACCAGAAGTGATTATTTGGGCATGGATTTGGTTGATTGATCGGGTATCGGTACACGTCTGCAACAGAGAATCATATGAATTAAGCTCAGCGGTAATGGGTTTTCGCTCCAAAACTACCTTCAGTGAACCCTCCTTGCAAAGGGGTTTGATGTCGATGGCCTGCCATTTTTCTTCTCGATTTCGAACAGTGATAGTGGCTTCATCAGCTATGAATCGCATACAAATACGTCTGTAAACGTTGATTTTGTGATGGTTGTGCTGAAATGATGAAGCCAAGTCCATCAATTAAAGAAAAAACAAAACAGTAAAAACAGTTCAATCGAACTCGGAAAGTGAGCAGCTACATATCTCACGCAGAACAAGTAACCCGTGTAGAGGCGACGTTCAAAACTTTGGTCACCTATGTGGTTTCAAAATTCATGTTGAAGAGTTGCATGCAAGTTTTCGAACGAGACGAGGCAAAATCGTCCCTCTTTTAAAAACTTTTTTAGTTTATGGGAAGACTTGCACATAAAGTTTTGGAACAAGCCAATATAAAATAGTCTCTTATTTAAAGAAATATTTTTAGTCCCACAAAAACTTATTTAAGGAATTTTTTTTAGTCCCACATAAACTCATAATAGTGTACATCCTCTCAACTAGTCCAGAGTCTTAGAGAAAAGCTTTCTTTTATTTTTTTTTGGGAGAGAATACAATTTTAACCTAACCCTTTACATCGATTTATAATGGGTTAAAGTGTTTTCTAAAAAAAACTAAGGTAAAATCATCTTTCATTTAAGAAACTTTTTTTTGGAAGAGTTGTATGCAAGTTTTGGAATAAGCCAAGATAAAATATTCTCTCATTTAAAGAAATTTCATTTAGTCTCACAAAAACTCACAACAATGCACACCTTCTCAACTCTTCCATAGTCTCAGATAAGGGCTCTCTCCTAGTTTTATATGTGGAGAACACAACTTTGACCTAACCCTTTAGATTGATCAAGAGGTCAAAGGCATTGAGGATTTTAATTTCACACATAGCTTGATTTCCATATTAATGTCCCTTAAGTGACTTCATTAATTGATACAAATGAAATGGGATGTTTTTTGGCAGCTCCTTCTTGAAGGGCTCTCTCCTAGTGCTATGTGTGGAGAAAGAAGCCTTGACCACAACCTTTCAGAGCAATCTAGAATGGGTCAAAGATATTGAGGATTTTAATCGCACCCATAGCTTGATTTATAGGTTCAACAACCTACGATGCTCTCTTAAGTGAACAACTAGGGGTATTTTTAAGACAACTCGATTGTCATTCATCCACATGCATGAGGATTTTTTACTTGGCAGTTTAAATCCATGTAATGTCCCCAATTTTGGATTCCCTTGCTTTGCAAATGGAGGAAACCTTATGGGATTATGTCATTCTAGCCAGAGGGGTAAATTGGGGTTAACACTGGGCTCAGGTGAATTGGAGGAGTATATGAGGTCCATCCTAGTTCATTTACCATATTTCATCATCATGATCACTTATGCATAGTTCGTTCTTGGTTCCATGGTGTTCTGACATTTCATGTAAATTAAGAGTATTATTGAGTATAAACTAATAAAATACACTAATGATATTATTCAGATCATATTATCTGAGGGAATACCTTAATGTAATAGCTCGTTGGAATCAAAACAAAAATATCTAAAGGTGGGGATGATGAGAAAGGGACTTCTTGTGTTCAAGAATGTCTTAAAAGCCAATTAATCACTTTTCAGCATCAAAAAGGGGTTAAAAAGGGTTATAAAGTGATTTTAATCTTTAAGTAAAAATTAAAAGGAGAAATCAGGATCGTGTGGATTTGGTCAAAAGAGGAAAGATCTAGAAGGGGTTCGGAGAAGTATAAAGGAAGGGTAGCACTTCACCTTCCTCAATGTGATTTGATCTCTTATTTGGTGTGCTCTTGAGAGCCAAGTTTTCACTGGGGTTTTGACAAAACCCATCCACTTTGGGTTTGGTTTCAATGGTGCAATATCCACCCTATCTAGACAAGAGGGGAGTCCATCTAGGGTTTCCATTGAAGCTTCATTTGGTGATTTCTCTTCAGTCTATTGGTGCATCGATTTATCTAGAGGGTTCGTGGGCTATCTTAGAGGGCCAATTCTTCTATTTTGTAGGTCATGGTGAGTTGAGGGAGTCGTGAGGCTTTAGGAGCATACTGAGAGGCAATTTGGAGCAAGCCTTGAGATCTAGAGGAGGTTGCAGGTAGCATTGGTAGGCTGAGAAGTTTCATGGACCAAGACGAGAGGGCTTGAGGGGCCCGTGTCACTTAGAAAAGGCCACTGGAGTTTTTAAAGGGATTCGTCTCCCTTTTATTTGTAGGTCGAGAGGCTAGACAGATGCTAAAGGTATTTTGAGGGGGGCGATATACCTATATTGCATGGTCGTGAAGGGTTTGAAGGGTCGTGGGCAACTTCTACAGGATGAACCATTCTTTGTAGAGCCACTTGGATAGGAGGTGTCGTAGGGGCTCTTGGAGAGGTAGATTACTCTTGAAGAGGGTTGTCTACAAGAATATTCATCCATTAGAGGGATCGTGGCATTCTTCCTAGGTTTTATTGTTGTTTATTGTGTGTTTGAGTAATGTGTTGCAGTTGTTGTAGCAACCCATAGGAGATTTGTATTGTTTTGATGATTGGGTTCCATCCATAATAAAATGTCATGGTATCTTTCTATTTCATGTGTAATTGACTTACATGCTACATGTTTGACAAATTGCCCATGAATAAAATACATGCTAAATGTTTGTGAAATTGTCAACAAATTATGAAATTCAAAGCGTTTGAAAAAATCATACAACCAATAACCCATAAATTGAACACAAAGTATTAATATCCTGCCATAGCTCTATTGGGGATATTATAATGGTATCAGAGTTGGTTTTCCTACCATCCTAAGGGGAAAATCAGTGGGGAGTTATTTCAGATTATATACATGCAGTGGCTTAAAAAGATGAAGACACATTAAGAGCTCATGGATGAAATTTCGCAAACCAAGAGACAACTAGAAGCAAAAGCAATTGAATACATAACTTACTACCAAAAGTATCTAGAATTAGGTGAGGAGATATGTACATCTTTTCCCTTTAAAGGATATTACACCCTCAAGTACGTAAGTTGGCCCAAGGATTTGGACAAGGATTCCTTAAAAGACATAGGGAAAAAATTGAATAGAGATGAGCATGAAGGACAGATTGGCCTTTTGGATGTGCATTCACTTATTTATGATAGGGATGTGTGCAATGAGGATGATAGGGCAACAATCTTTGATACACCATTATATTTGGCCTATGAGAGTACTGACATTAACATGTGTGATGGACAGGATAATAGCCCATGTGATACAGTTTACTGATCAATGTCAACATCTTATCATTGTTATTATGCTTATAACTATTTGGGTGTGAGCACACCTAAGTATGATGATGACTTAGCGTTGGAAGAGTTATATTTGAAGGTTTATCTCCCTTCTCATGAGCTATTCATAAAGGAAAAAGCTAATTTTGAAAAGTGTGAGGAGGGAGACAAATCAAAAAATTTCATTGAAGAGGATTATTCCAATGAGCCACATCATTGGACAGGGAAATTGAAGGTAATAGAAGACAAAATTGTGACAACCATGAGACATTTTGATGACACACATCCATTAGTGGAAGATTGTTGTTGGAGAGATTCAAGGTCACATGATAATTTGGAAGGAGATCCACCCCTTGAATATTTCCAGGCACTTAGAGAAGCAGTGGTAGTAATGAATTCTAACTACCTACACCTTCTTTCCAATAAAGATCACCTTCTCATGCTTGGTGAGATGTACCATGATGTGCTTAAAGGAAATGAGGAGGAAGTTGACAGACTTACCTAGGAGCTCGAGATTACCCAGGATTCCTTGAAGAGCATGCAAAAGTCTCTTCAAGAATCAAAGATGCAGGCTGAGTAGCTTTGTGTGGCATTGAGTTAGGTACATCTATCATCCTCCATAAAAAAAGTTAGTCATATATGATAGCCATATCGCAGGAGGATGTAAGGGGTATTTATTATTTGATGGAGGAGCCTCGTGTGATGGTTGAACATGAGGAGCATT
>CBVK0104167176.1:0-22156 GCA_900067695.1 Picea abies
CTTGTGACTGGAGTTCAGACGTGTGCTCTTCCGGTCTGCTGAGGAGCAGCATTACTTGAACCATACACAATGATTGCACTAATAACAACTACCTGCAGTAAACTAAGATCACAAGAAGAATAACTATGCACAAGAATACAAGAAATATCTTGGGAAAACCTTCTACACAAGGGAATAAAACCCAACAATCCTTTGCTATATTCTCAAGAGAAGATCCCCTATCAACCACCAAACCTAGCACACAAAAGGGTGTTGTAGTTCTCATAATTTCAGACCTCAACTTCTGAAATCATGAGATGACACAATGATAAGTGTGTAATCCTCAATGGGGATTCACATTTATTTATAAAAAACTTATCACATCAAATGATGTGTCTATTGGCACAATAGGGCCGACCTGTACAACTTAATAATATAATAAATATAATTAATAATTACAATATTAATTATCTTTACATGGTGGGACCGACCTGTACCCTTTACAACATAATTAGTGTTATAGGTAAATCTTACTCTTAGACAATATAGCAAGGGATCCACACGTCTACTAGTTCTCAGTCACTAGGAACACATCCACATGTGCTCAACCACAGGGACATCATACTCAACAGAATCATCTGGAGTACCACATCGTCTCAACTCTCACATAGAGGAGAAGGATACACCCATCACATGGGCACACCCAACCACTGGGGGATGACTCAACTCTTCAGAGGATAACGATGCCCCAACCACTTGGCGGACGACTCAACTCTCACACAAAGGAGAACGATGCCTCATCATGTGTGTATGCCCAACACTAGGCTCCCTCTCAGGTCGACTCAACTCAGTCACATAGGAGAACGTATCCTAGAGGATGTCTCGCGAAGCTGCAATCATCAACACTCCCTCTTAGCTAGGGAGGCATTCTCCACTAGGCCAAGTCTCTCACAAAAGTACTTGAACTTCCTCTTGGCAAGAGGTTTGGTGAAGATATCTGCAAGCTGATCATGTGTAGGAAGGTACCGCACATGTACTTCTTTCCTCTGCACCATGTCTCTGATATAATGATATTTTATCTCAATGTGTTTCGATTTATCATGAAACACAAGATTCTCATAGAGCTTCACACAGCTATGGTTCTCACAATGAATAATGGTAGAATCCATATCATGATCAAATAAATCTATTAGGAGCTTGTGAAGCCACACTGCTTCGTGGATTGCCACACTCAACGCTATATACTCTGCTTCTGCGATACTCAAGGCCATAGAGCTCTATTTCTTGCTACACCAGGAAACAATGGCAGACCCCAAGGTAAAATAACAACCGGATGTGCTCTTCCGGTCCATTGCGCTCCCTGCCCAATCTGCATTGACATATCCCTACAAACTCATGTCTACACTGGAGGCATATCTCAGGCCATATCCAACTGTGCCTCGTATATATCTTAATACATGCTTCATTGCTATCTAGTGAGTCTGTCTCGATTGACTCATGAATCACGAATCCCTCTGGCAACTCGATGTAAACTTCTTCCTTAATCTCACCATTGAGAAAGGTTGTCTTTACATCCATCTGATGTAGTTTCCAACCCATAGATGTAGCTAGTGTAATGATAGTACGGATGGAAGTGTATCGGGCTACATGAGAAAATGTCTCCTCATAATCAATTCCCTCCACCTGAGATAATCCTCTGGCGACAAATATCACTTTTTACTTATCAACACTTCTATTTGTTGCATGCTTGATCTTATGGATTCACTTGGAAGTCACTAGAGACTTCCCTTCTAGTTTTGGAACAATATCGCACACATCATTCTTCATGATGGACTAATACTCTTCTATCATGGCATCTTTCCATACCTGCTGACCTGCTGCTTCTCCATGACAAGAAGACTTAATATCAATGATGTGGCTCATGGATGAAAAATAGCTTGAAAATCTCTTTGGTTTCTTTCTCTCTCAGAATGTGTCTCGAGGAGTTGCATGTCCCTCTGTCTCCTGCAAAGCTTTTCAAGCCCATGAAGGCCTTTTATGGCCTACTACAATGTCTCTGGGGACATCAACTTGAGCAACTAGATCAACTGGATCGACTAGATCAATGGTTGTCTCCCTATGAACTGTTGAAGGGGGAGAAGGTATTGTCTCTTCCTTCTTCTCAAATAGTTTGACTTCCTCTGAGTCAAGTGACTCCCTCTAAAGTCTGAAGGATAGACATCTTCCTTTTTCGGTGTTTCTAACCAGGGATAATGGTCCAAGTCATGAGGGCTCCCACACCAGGGATAATACCCTCGAGTGTACATTGTCAGTTCTTCAGTCTGCTTGCTTGTTCTGGGCAATCTCTTGATGAGTAATGATACTCCTTCACAATCTGCACTAGCATGGAACTTGACATATGATCTTTGCATGTTTTTCAATTGTCATCAAGGACTGATAAGCTGTCTTCTATAGCTTCCATAGACTTTAAGCATAGATAGCATGCATATCATAACCTAGGTCTCAAGCATGACGAGTCTCTGCATGAATGTATTCAAGAAACAAAGTTGGTATATGTGACTTTATCACTTTCAACCTTAAGTTGTCATGTGCTTGAGAGAGATGGTTCTCAAGGCTACAATTTGTGTTTTGTTTTTTAAAATGTTCATAGACTTTGAATGTTGTTTTCCACAATAATTGTGGCCTTACCTTGTTGTTACAACAATCATTTATAGTCACAATCATCGAGACACTTGTCCAAATACTCTTAATTATGTCCTTAGTATGGCCATATGAAATGAAAACACTATCAGTCAACCTTTATGAATTGTAAGCTTACTTCAAAGGCTGTAGGTTTCAAGTTGGCACTGATGTGGCTAACATTTTTTATGGAAATTTCCATTATAGATTGTCAACTGATTATTGTCTATCAAACTAGCATATCTGGCCTTCTGATCTATGATTTGTATACCAAGGCATGAGATACAATAATAGGCATGCTCATAATTTCATGTGTCATCCTTAC
This sequence comes from Picea abies, assembly GCA_900067695.1. Taxonomy (NCBI): domain Eukaryota; kingdom Viridiplantae; phylum Streptophyta; class Pinopsida; order Pinales; family Pinaceae; genus Picea; species Picea abies. The sequence continues at coordinate 2,984 of CBVK0104167176.1, forward strand.
TGCTTCTTAACTGATCTGGTATGAATATTTGTGAATCAATGAAATGATACAGACTATTTACATACTTGAGCTTGCAATCAAGGGTTCTTAGTATTGTTACAGTCACCTAAACAAATGTTGTAGTTATCATCAATTTCTTTACTACTTGTAAGTATATGGATGTGATAGTTCATATGCCTTTGTTGTTATGTATATGCTTGCAGGTTGTCTTTAAAATACCAAGAGCTTGACAAAAATGAAGTATCCTTCAAAAAGTGACTGTCATGAACATGATGTGCACGCAGGTTTTGGGAAAGGTTATTCAACATAACCCAAACATTATTACTCCTTAACACGTCTCTTAAGTTTACCTCAGATCTGCAATTTGATTTTGATGAAGAGTCTTTAAGATGGTTTGGTCTCCTTCACAATTAATAAATTTCCTTGAGACAACTCTATCTCAATACATGCATACTTAGGTTTATTGTAATCAAGGTTTTGTTCAAGTCTTAAGAAAGTATCCTTGAACTAGGTCTGAGGTGAGGTTCCTAGACCCGCGACCTGATTCTAAGACTCCATTCATATTTCAAGGGAATGTTGTCTTCCTTATTTAAGCCTTCGGTCTTACAAAAGATGTTGAGGAAACCCTTTGTAGGATTGATTTGACTGTGGCAGCCTTGGAGTGAGCTTGGTCTATTTCCAGATTAGTGAAATGGGACTTGGCCATCTTCTTCCTACAGGATGAACCCTTAAACTTCATGTGGCTACCCTATTCCCTGTCGTCGAGCCTTCCTAGCCTGTTGTACTAGCTTCCTGTACCTGCGACTACCTCAGAAATTACCCCACAGACCTCAATCTTTCCTTCGAACTGGTTGTAAACTTACCTCATAACTGAGCATCAATTCACCTCCATTCAACACTCAACATAGGCCTGAAACGCGGCCTGATCCTCCTTAGATCTGGACACAAAACTCAGCTCTGCCTCAGAAGGATTTTCTTTGAGTTTCCTGCAATTTTTGCTTTAAAACTCAGTTTTTAAGTCCATGGTTTAGGTATGCAGTTAAGCCTCCTGTAGGTCTATTTTTTTCTCCTTTTAATTGTGGTTTTAGGTTTGCTGATAGGACCCTTCTGCCACAGCCTAGAGGGGCCTTTTCATGCTGTGGTTTTCCTTTAAGAGAAGGGCCTACGACCAGCTTAGAACCTCACCACAGAATTAAAATAGGTACGGCCTTTCTCTGCTAGCAGCCTCAACCTTCCATGACCTTCCTTTATCAATGTGCAATGGGTTATCTTTAGGACCTTCTCTGATATCATATTAATTTTTGGCTCAAGCATGAGGTTTATTTCTTTTTCTGTTTAGAATTACATGAACCATACACAATGACTGTCGTAACAATAACTAGCTACAGTAAACCAAGATCACAAAAAGAATAACCATGCACAAGAACACACAAAATATCCTGGGAAACCCTTCTACACAAGGGAAGAAAACCCAACAATCCTTTGATATATTCTCAAGAGAAGATCCCCCATCCACCACCAAACCTAGCACACAAAGGGGTGTTGCAGTTCTCATAATTCCAAACCTCAACTTCTGAAATCATGAGATGACACAATGATAAGTGTGTAATCCTCAATGGGGATTCACCTTTATTTATACAAAACTTATCACATCAAATGATGTGCCTATTGGCACAATAGGTCTGACCTGTACAACTTAATAATATAATAAATATAATTAATAATTACAATATTAATTATCTTTACATGGTGGGGCCGACTTGTACCCTTTACAACATAATGAGGGTTACAAGTAAATCTTACTCTTAGACAATATAGCAAGGGATCCACACGTCCACTAGTGATCAACCACTAGGGACACATCCACATGTGCTCAACCACAGGGACGTCATACTCAATAGAATCATCTGGAGTACCACATTGTCTCAACTCTCACACAGAGGAGAACGATACACCCATCACATGGGCACACCCAACCACTGGGGGGCAACTCAACTCTCCAGAGGAGAACGATGCCCCAACCACTTGGGGGATGAATCAACTCTCACACAGAGTAGAACGATGCCCCATCACGTGGGTATGCCCAACATTGGGATCCCTCTTAGGTCGACTCAACTCAATCACATAGTAGAATGTATCTTGGAGGATGTCTCACGAAGCTGCAATCATCAATAGCTATGGTACTAAAATGACTTTCATCTCTTCATACTAAATCAATAAAATTGATTAATTTATGTTGTAGAAATTGGTCTCTTTACTATTCTCTCTTGTCGTGAGTTTGATTATTGTGTAGGGATTAGCATAATTAAGTGTTGATGTGTAATTTACATGTGTAAGAACCTCAACTACATATATCGATTTTATCGTGTTTCAATATTGAAAATGCACCATTACATTATAGCCTTCTAACCTCAATTACATATATCAATATTATCGTGTTCCAATATTCAAAATGCACCACTACATTATAGTCTTCTATCATTTTTTTTGCATCCATGTCCTTTGTTTTTTTTTTCAATCCAAGTTTTTAGGATGCAAAAAATGGATGCTCTAGGATGTGGTATCTTTTCTTATGTATACTTGGCATTATGTTTTTTATTTGTGAGTTCATCATGTGTTTACTTTGTCTCCAACGTGCATAATTTTTTTCTTTCCCTTGTGTGTCTTGTTTTCTTCCTAATTTATGTCTCCCTTGCAACATACTGAAGACACAATAAGGATGAAAATAAGATGGAAAGAGGACACAAAGATGATTCAAAAGGATGCAAAAAGGATGTAAAGTAACACAAAAAAGAACACAGAAGTTGCAAAAAAATGTTGTGTCCCAGTTTAGGTCTAAATACATCTCATTGCATCCATCATGCAACTATTTTCCATCCTTGTGTTCATTACGAATTCAAACCTATGACATGTTAGTTACTAGCCTAATGACTTACTAATTGTTCTACTACTACAATTATGAAGTGGTGGGGAAGTTATGTCATTTTATGATGTAGGTCATAATTATTTATTAAACACTACCATTAGTCATAGACTTTTGATTTATATATAAATTTTGTTGTTAAACAATATTTACCTTATAATTTCTATTTTATTGTCATTAAGCTAATTTTTGTGTTAGAGTTTAAAAGTGGGACCCCCATTTCAGGATGTTTGGTGATGGACTTGGGCCCATAAAACCTCACACAAAGAAAGTATAAATTGAGGTGTTTTCTAGATTTCAACGGTAGAAAATTTTCAGCATGTCAACATTGCGTGAAACATAATAGCATTTAAGTTATTTAGACAAAAGGTCTTCTTGAATTGTACCCAAGGGATCCAATAGATCTGCATAGAAAAAACAATTTCTAATAGAATACTAATACATTTTTTAACAGTCAAAGGCTAAATAAATAAGGGTTCTCCACTAGAAGCTTGACTTCATCATTGATAATTAATACTATGATGAAATTTGAATTAACTATTTCAAACCAAAAACCTCCAATACTAATGGATTGTTACAAAATCAAGTAGTTGGAAATGCAAAAAATATTTACCCAAACAAGCAAGCAAGATGATGCAAGACAAAAGATAATGAAAGAAGAAAAGGAAATGACCAAGAATCACTCCTTAAAGGTGTTCACTTTAGTGATTAAGCTGTCGGAGCATGAGGAGGAGAATCTCTTTTGTGAGTGTACCTACAACTAATCAACCAAAAAACTTTGTTCATTCTCATTGATTAACTATTATTCAAAGATTGCTTACTAGCTAATCCTAAATCAAATTTGAGATCATTATTCAACTGGAATGCCATGAACGTAAATGATTAACAAAATTATGGTTTTTTTTTTCTATTCAGGAGGGGGTGAGGGGGTGGGTTGGGAGAGATATAAGGTTTTATTAATCAAGAAGACGAATACATGGATAATTTTATCTATTATGTGTAGTGATGATATTGATCAATATCATTTGGGTTTGTTCCTTATGATGTCTCCCTATAGTCAGACAACAATTAAAAGCGTAACCTTGTATTCTCTCCATAAGACATAGTAGCGACATGTGGGAATTAACTCTAGGATCAATGAAGACCCTCGAAAATAAATAACTATTTATAAATGAGTGGAAGATTCCTTTGATACCTTAAGGGATAACAACATAACAATTGAAAGCATGAAAGAAAGCAAGAAAGCGACATCTTTATCAATTTTTGAAATTCCATGATGAGACAAGTTATTGCGCTGATTTGTCCGACAAGATTTTAGCACTTTACTTGATAAAAGGAGATGTGTTGTCTTTTATTAGTATTTTCATGTATGAACAAATGTGTGACAATAGAGGGTTGTACCATAGGGAACCACACACATACATGAGAGAAAATAACACGTGCCTAAAGGGACCTAGGTAGGATGTTTCCAACTATCAACATGATTTATCACTTGAAGATGAAATTTGGTGATACAATTGCCTCTTGACATGCGAGGGTAGGAGATCAACTAATGTCTAAAATACATCATATTTTTCCTTCAACGTGCATTAGGAAGGAACCAAAGAGAATTCAAATGAGGATGCCGCCATCCATAGGAATGGCCAAAACCACCTATAAACACATTGAAGGTAGTCACATAATATTATCTCCATGAGGCAAAAATACCCCATGCTAAAAAAAAATCAAGTAAAGTACATGATCTAAAATGGAAACATGGCTATATGGAAGAGGCAATAAGTTGCTAAGTCATCAATACATTAATACATGATTTGAACCAAGGAAGTAATGTTTTCCATGGGAGAAAATAAATTTTACAAAAAAGGCATGGAACTGTGGTAGGATAGACATGAAAGGTGTAAATTCTAACCTTGTATAATATCTACTGCAAACAGATATTCAGTAAAAGAACAAAAAAGATACAATGGCAAATACAAACATTACATAGAGATTTTTCCCCTGGAAACTCAAACTAGGAAAACCAACATATTCCATATTCATTCATATGTTTTACATTGTTTACAATACAATATACATATAGGAGACAACGACATCCAAAACCCTAACCCAATGACCTGGATTAGTCTGCAACCCTAATTCCTTAACCAGAAATAGAAAACCATCGGCAAAAAACCATGTGCTAAAAAACCATCTAAATATGTGACATGTTTCCCGAGGCAGAAAAAATTTTCTTGTGGACGTTGCCCCCTGCACCCCCCTATGTGCCCGGAGCAGACGCTCAGACAGTACTGCTCGTGAAAATAATATAACACATACCCAACATTCTCCCACTTGTTGTTTTCTTTGCATACAGGGGGTTACAGAGTTACATAGTCAACAGTGCAGGGCAACAATGCCCATGGATCCTCTACACTAAGAGAACTTCTCAGTGCTCACAAATTTTGTTAATGAATCTGCAACATTCTTCAAAGTGTCCACCTTCATCAACAATACCTTCTTTTCTTCAACCATGTCTCTCACAAAGTGATATTGAATATCAATATGCTTTGTTTTTTAATGATGAGATGGGTTCTTCGCTAGAAAAATTGCACTCTGACTGTCACAATCCATCCTTACAGCTTGCTATACCAACCCAATACCTGAACACAATCTTTGTAACCATACTACTTCCTTACTTGCATGAGTGGATGCCATGTATTCAGCTTTTGTAGTTGAAAGTGCCACTACAGCCTGTCTTTTGCTCATCCAACTTATTGCTCGCCCAAACAAGTTAAACACATACCCACTTGTAGATCTCCTACGATCCAGATATCCAACCCAGTCTGCATCCACAAATCCATGTATATCCACCACTCTATCCAATCCCGGTCTTCCTTCGTAGCACAATCCATAGCTAGCAGTTCCACGCAAATACCTGAAAACCCTTTTTACTGTCGTCCAATGCTCCTTCCCTGGTTTTGACATATACCTGCTCAAAACTCCCACTACATGTGCAATGTCCGGTCTAGTACATACCATTGCATACATCAAACTGCCAACTGCACTCGCATATGGAACACGAGACATGTCCTCCTCCTCTTCATGTGTCTTGGGATACTAATATGCAAATAACTTTACACCAACAAGAATAGGAACCTTGACCGATTTACATTCCTGCATATTAAACCTCTGCAATATTGTCTCGACATATTTTCTCTGATTTAACCATAGTTTCCTCCTTTTTTGATCTCTTTTAATTTCCATGCCCAAAATGAAATTTGAAGCATCGAGATCCTTCATGTCAAATTTAGAGGACCACTGAGTTTTCACATCCTGGATAATCTCCTTGTTGTTTCCTATCAACAACATGTCATCCACATACAAGACCAAATAAATCAAATAATCACCAATTAATTTAAAATACACACAATGATCCTTTTTGCTTCTTGTGAAACCAAGTCCCAACACATAAGTATCAAATTTTTGATACCACATCCTTGGTGATTGTTTTAAACCATACAGGGACTTTTTCATCTTGCATACCAGCTCCTTCTTTCCCTTCACAACATAACCTTTTGGTTGCTTCATATAGATTTCTTCTTCCAGATCCCCATGTAGGAATGTTTTCTTCACATCCATTTGTTCTATTTCAAAATCAAATGCAGTAGCAACAGATAACATAAATCTTATGGAGGTTAACTTGGCAACAAGAGAAAAAATATCACGAAAATCAATTCCCTCAACCTGGGAATAACCCTTTGCTACTAACTGAGCTTTGTATTTCTCCACTTTTCCTTCTGCATTCAGCTTCTTTTTAAATACCCATTTTCTGCCCATGGTATTTATTCCAGTTGGCAACTCCACTAGATCCCAAGCCTCATTCTTATCCAAAGATGCCATTTCTTCATTCATGTCCCTTTTCTAGAGATTTGCATCCTCTGAATCCAATGCCTCCCTGACAGTTCTAGGATCATCATTAGTAATAGACAAAGAAAAATTTGAATGGAAATCAGATGGAGTATACCTTTCCGGTAGCCTTCTTTCTCGAACCAATCCCCTTAATACTGGAGTATGATGATCTTCTTCTTCTGATTCATGTTCTTCTGTAGAGTCTGACTCATCATCTCTTAAATAAAACTCTATTTTCTCTGGTTCTTCCTTACTTGGTAGGACTTCCTGTTTAACAACATCCTTCATTTCTCTAAATACCACATCTCAGCTATACACTGCCTTCTTAGTTTATGGGTTCCAAAGCTTATAACCTTTGAGACCATCTTTGTATCCAATAAAGATACACTTTTCAGCCTTCTTATCTAGCTTACTCATGTTTTCCTTTGGAACATGAACATATGCATCACAGCCAAATACCTTGATATGTGTGAGAGAAGGTTCCTTACCAGTCCATACCTCTTGTGGAATCTTGTCATCTAACATTGATGAGGGTGATCTGTTGACCAGGTAACATGTAGTACCCACGGCCTCTACCCAGAATACTGGTAGCACTAAGCATGCACCTTGATTTTTCCATCAACGTCTTGTTCATCCTTTCTACAACTCCATTCTGCTGAGGTTTATATGGAGTAGTCTTCTGCCTTGCTATACCACACTTCTTACAAAATTCTTCAAATTCATTCTCGCAGAACTCTCCACCACTATCTGTCCTTAGCACCTTAATTATTTTCTCTGTTTGATTCTCAACAAGAGCATTAAACTCTTTAAACCTGTCAAAGACTTCAGATTTCTTCCCGAAGAAATATATCCAAGTATTCATCGAGAAGTCATCTATAAATGAGACGTAGTACACAGATTTTCCCAATGATGGGACCGACATAGGTCCAAAAACATCACTGTGAACTAGTTGTAAGATTCCTTCTGCCCTCTTTGCACCAGAGGGGAATCTTACCCAATTTTTCTTCCCATATATACAATGTTCACATAAATCAAAATCCAGAGAGTAGTTAGACATAACTTCAACTATACCTTTACTGTGTAGTAGTCGAAGACCCTTCTCTCCGATATGCCCCAGTCTTTGATGCCACAACATAGCCTTTTCTCTAGAGATTGTAGGATTTCTTTCTTGTTCAACTCCAATATTAGGAACAATGGAACTATTACACCCATCACCAATAGTGCTTCCTTCCAGCTTATACATGTTAGATTCATAATGAAGAAAACAATAGAAACATAATATAAATAACTGAAGAAATCAAGAAATCATGATGAACAGAGATAAATAAATACTGGCAGAAAAGGCATACTCTATATTCATCAATGCTTTAAATAATCATGTACATAGACGTACATATATAATACAAAAAGACCATAACTGTCATGTAATTGTATAATAGTTAGGTAAACTAACTAACTTATGATTAGAGTTTTAACATCCCCCCTTAATCATAAGTTTGTTCTTGCCTGAAAAACTGTCACTACTTGACAACCAACAACGTGTCAAGCGAATATTTAGAGGGTTGGTTGAAGATGCTCTCTGAACTCTGAAAAAAATAACAGAAGCTAATGTATTCTACTAAATTGGTGGTTTAAGGATGACCACATACTCATTTGGTGGTTTCGGGATGACCACAAACCAAATGTCTAGCAGAAGTTGATGTCTTCTACTAAATGGTATGGTTTTAAGTTGACCATAAACTAACAAGAACAATATGTTTAGGAACAAGACTTCATACTAGGAACTAGGTTGCATACTTGATCATCTGTTCATAGGCTATAAATCAAACTTGGAACCTGACTCAAAATTAAACTTGGAACCTGACTCAACTAGATTTCCCCCCTGTCAGGGACAAGTGGTTCCAATTCCCTTGACCGTCATTCGCAAGTATGTCCAAGAAGAGATCCAACACATCAAATTGTCTTCCAACGGAGTCTGAAGACTCGATCTTCAACTCAGAAGACTACATCAACTGGGCCCTAATTATACCCTAAATCTTCAAATATTGAAAAACATTCATGTCCATCAACTGTAGAAATATCTCCAATCAAGTATGACTGTACTTGTGTATAAATTCGGCAATAAAACTGCTCCAATAAATTGGCTTCCAAACACCAATGCCAATTCCTTAACCATTCAAAATGAATTTGTTTTCGCTTGCGCTTTTGACACCTTACTGAGGGGTGATTTTTCTTCCCACAAAATCTACATGGGTGAAGATCAAAATAGTTTGACTTATCATGGCCAAACTGATGACAATGTTTGCACTATATGGATTCTTTATCTGACCTATTATCATGATCTGGAATATTTGTAACAACATCTTCATCAACAATATCCTGTACTTGTTCCTTACCAATATCCTCAAGCTTTGTCGTCTTATCATCATTCAAAAAACCTCCACTCACAAAGAAAACAGGTTCGCAATAATTAGGAATATGAAAAATGTTGTTAGCATCCTTTACATATCCTAGTCCATATCGACTTCGTTTAAATCGTAATTCTTCCCATGGTCGAACAATACATTTATCTGCAACTTTTTCTGACATAGGGACTTCATCTAACTGATCTTCATGTTTATGAATTTCGTCACTGATATGAGTGTCTTCATTCTCATCCTTGATGTCATTGTGTTTGTTAAAATCACATTGTTGGTGTCGAAGCAAACTTAACTCATTAGACAACAACTTGTTTTGAAGTTTGAACATATCAATCTTATTGTACGTTACTTGTAAACAAGTAATCATTGTACTAAGGGTGCACTTGTTTATTGCAATTGTAGATTCCGTAATTGAGTTAATTAATGTGCGCAATATTGTAAATAGTTCTTCAATTCTTGCCATTATGCAGAATATGGAAGATAAATGACCAATAACTTAGACACACACAAAAATCCTAAGACCCCCTCATTCAATTTTGGGTTGGTCTAAAAGGACTCCTTATAACTTCCAAAAACTCCTTATAACACATTTACAAAAAAACTTCAAATAAATAACAAACCCTTATAACTCCAATTACAAACAATTAAACAATTTTGCAATTGCAATCATTTATAATAAGAGCATTCTTATAACTCCTTATGTTGAATTTTCCTTTTTCTTTCTTTATCATAAGGTTCTGTAAAATTGACTGTGAAGCAAGCATCATCACGCAAACTAGGGGTATTGAAAATATGTTATTTAAAATATGAGCTCATAAAGGTTAACTTTAAATTTAATCCAATGGTGGCTCACTTCAATATTAATTCCCAAGCTCTCTCACGTCATTTTAATAAAATTGAAATTTGATGACTTTATAGCCACTCTTTCCAAGATTTGACTTTCTTGGAAGCGTTGTCTTTTGGTAATCAAATTTAATTCCCATAACCGATCTGCCTCTGATATTGGAGCTCTGTATCATCGGAGTTATCTTTTTTTTTGCATAATCTTTTAATATGTTTATCCATATCCATTCTCAAAGGAAATAAATAGTTGTCAACTTAGATAAATATACATACATACACAGATTATCTGAACAATAACAACATTATATGCCTGGCTTAATTAACCCCCCCCCAAAAAAAATTATATGCTTGGAAGTTAGAACAACTTTCGTCTTCCTTCCTCCAATTCCGACGATGATAGAACCTCCACTATAACATGGTTGCTTTTATTTTCTCGAAAAGACTTGATGGTCGACGATTCCTTCAGAGGTCCTAGCAGAGACCGTTCTGTATGCGACAAATTTATATCTCACCAGGTTGCATTTGACATCTTATATCTTTCTCCACGGAATAACCTCTGCAAAAATAAATCATTGACGCTATTCACTGTGTTCTCGGCACCTTCCTAGTCCTGTGCATTTTCAAACAACAAAAAAACTGATCATTTCGCCTTTCTTGTCTTGTCTCTACTTTGATAATACTTCACTTCAATTACCAGGTCGAATTTGTTGCAAGCTGATTTGCTTTCAACATTGCAAATATCTCCAGATTGGATTCTATCCTTCATGCTGGCAGGTCAAACCAACACCATAAAACACATATTGCAGTGCTCAAATACACAGTCAAATTAATGGTAGAAAGATTGTTATCATTCGATTTCCAATCGAAGAACTTAAACTCTGGGACTATTTTCAAGAACAAGATTTCAAAAACTAAACTCTGGGACTGTTTTCAAGAATAAGATTTCAAATTTACTCAGAATTATCCAGTGGAAATCTGACTTTTATATCCCCATGCCTCTTATGAGCTCATAAAATAGAAAATTTAATCGTTTAATTCAAATAATCCAAAAACAATTAAAAATGGTATCTTTACCATACGATCTCAACTAGCATTCAATCTCCAATGAGAGTATCTTTCACGAGCCACTACTCTCTTTGTATGAAACCACGACATTGTTTTGTTGGCCTGGAACTTTGATAACACAAACTTCCATGATGCTTTGGATGCCCATCGTCTTTGTTGCAGGTTTGAAACCCACGGGCCACTTCTTAAAGCTCCCCTAAACTCGCAGAAGAGTTTGATTCAAAATGAGACACGGCTCGATAATGTGAGCTCGGCATTGGAAAGAGTAAATCGAACCATAGCCTGGGAATACAAATTTGACTTTTCAAGAATGCTCCACTCCGAGATGATAAACTATCAGGTCCATCAATATCATGCTCTAATAAACTATCAAAAATATCAGGCCTCTAAGATCATCTACATGCTTTGATACCACTATTAGATTCATAATGAAGAAAACATCAGAAACATAATATAAAGAACTGAAGAAATCAAGAAATCATGATGAACAGAGATAAATAAATACTCGCAGAAAAGGTATACTCTATATTCATAAATGTTTTAAATAATCATGTACATAGACGTACATATATAATACAAGAAGACCATAACTGTCATGTAACTATATAACAGTTAGGTAAACTAACTAACTTATGATCAAAGTTTTAACAATATAGAGTTCCAAACCAAACTCCTTTTAGCAACACCATTGCTCCTCGAACCATCCTGCAAGTTTCCTTTTAAAATATTGTTTTTACCCCTGCATCATCCATTTTGCTTATAGAAATCAAATTTCTGGCAAAAATTGGGATGTGCAGAACACCAGGCAGTGTTCTAATCCTTCCATCTATGAGCCTCAACTTGACTCTTCCTCTTCCTATGATTCTAGTTGTCGAATCATAACCTAAGAAAACTTTACCTCCATCATACCTTTCATATTCGTAGAACCACTCCCTGTGGGGAGTCATATGAAAGGATGCACCAGAGTCAACCAACCATGCCTCATGATCTGCATGTGTGCTTGAAGAAGCCAAGTACACATCCCCTCCTTCTTCCTTGGAGGTCTTTTCTTCTGTAGAATGAGATTCTTCAGATCCATTCTTTTTCTCAACCTTGGATCTACACTTCTTCTTGTAGTGCCCTTATTTTCCACATCTCCAACATACCCTTACAAACTTTCCGAGAGATTTATATCTACCCTTAGACTTAGATCTCCCACTTGAGAAATTAGATCTATTCCTTTCCTGGGAACATCCTCTTGCAAATAATGCGTCTGTGCTCTATCCTTCCATATTCTTACGTCTCATCTCCTCCGACAATAAGGATGAGACCACTTCTTCAAACTTCAAAGAAGTTGTATTGCTACCTATGGCCACAAATAAACCATCCTAGGATTTTGGTAAAGAACACAATAAACTGATACATTTATCTTCATCTGAAATTTTAATCTCAACAGATACTAACTGACTTACCACAGTGTTGAAGGCATTCAAATGCTCTGCCACCAAGTCTCCATCTCTCATCCTCAGGTTATACAACTTCTTTCTCAGGAATAGTTTATTTACTAGGGGCTTAGACTGATACAACTTCCCCAACTTTTCCCATAAATCCTTGGTTGTAGCTTCCTTTGACACATTCAGTAATACTAAATCAGAGAGACACAGTCGAATTATGCTCTTTGCCTTCTGATCCAAATTTTTCCAGTCATCTGCTAAAGTTCCTGTAGGTGCAGTACTTGGATCTACCACGATCTAGTGATCTCTGTCCACCAACAGATCTTCCATCTTGAGCTTCTATAGCTAAAAAAATTTCCCATTAAACTTCTCGATCTCCAGCTTTGAATTTCTTGACATTTATTTTCACCTGAAAAATCAATACCAAAGATCTCCTACTATAACAAGGCTTATCACAATCCCGAGCCAAACCCTTGACCACAAAGGCATCCCCCTGAAGCCAATAAAGCTCTGATACCAAATGTAAATTCTAACCTTGTACAATATCTACTGCAAACAAATATTTAGTAAAAGAACAAAAAAGATACAATGGCAAATACAAACATTACACAAAGATTTTTCCCCTGGAAATGCAAACCAGGAAAACCAGCATATTCTATATTCATTCATATGTTTTACATTGTTTACAATACAATATACATATAGGAGCCAATGACATCCAAAACCCTAACCCAATGACCTTGATTAGTCCACAACTCTAATTCCTTAACCGAAAATAGAAAACCATCGACAAAAAATGATGTGCCAAAAAACCACCTAAATATGTGACACGTTTCCCGAGGCAAACAAAATTTTCTCGGGGGTTCTACCCCCTAACCCCCCTACGCGCCTGGTGCAGACGCTCAAAAATTACTACTCGTGCAAATAATATAACACATACCCAACAACATGTTGAGTGGAGCTCTACATGTCCATGTTCTTTGACCATGAATCTTAAAAAGGACCATCGTCAATTAAATTTCTCCACGATGTGAATAAAGGAGTTGGATTTTAGCATGAAAGAAACCATCCAGTGAGGGATCAATGATGGAAATCACTCCTATATGTGAGGTATCCCATCGATGATGAAATAAAGTACTAAGGTACTAGCAAGATGCTCCATAATGTGAATATAGGTATGACGTCAATCATGGGAGAACTCATTCATCAAGGACAAGTGATGAAAATATAATTCCAATTGAAAGGAAACCAACAATGAGGAATGTGAAAATCAAGGTGCTAAGTCTACAGATCAACTCCCATAGCAAGATGTGTCGAATTTGATAGAGAAAATCTATTAGAACAAACGCAGTGATGAATCCTTTCAATCAACATGAGAGAATCAAAATGTTATCTAATGGTGTAGGAATTGGACTTGATTAACTAGAACTATCCAAAAATAGGATAGTTGCACAAGACTTCCCTTGGCATAAGAGAAAAGAATAACCTAGGTAGAAACCTACATAAGAGATAGACCATAGTAAGGTGACTCAAACATTGTCATAATGACTACAAGGAGCAAAGTGAGTTATAATACTAGAGTGAACAAATTATATTTTGACAAACCAATAAGGAAACCAAAACTTGAGGACCATGGAAATCCATGGGCTATAAGAAGATAAGACTCAATGAAAGTGTTATGATCAAGGGTGAAATTGTTCGTTACTTGAAATATAAAAATATTGGATCTTGACTCCCTTTCATTTCCAATGATTTGTAGTTTTATTTTTCATGTGTGTGAAATAATGAAAAAATAGGCTATAATACAACGAGAATGTAGGTGATATAGTTCAAGAAAAGTGGTTCCCAAAGTGCATGAAGGAATATCAATGATGATAAGAAAGTAAGGAATAAAAGAAGAAAATGGGGGACACCATGTGCACTTGCATTCTCTTTAGTAGAAATAGTAGGCATGTAAATGAAGCTTCAAAGCAAAGTAATGGAAAGAAGGTTGAGTGAGTAGCATAGTGTTAAGCATTGTTACAAACATACAAGTAAAGGAGAGGAATCCCTAACAAGGAATGGAAAAAATATGATAAGAGTGTGATCTTATGCTCAATATGCATTCTAAATAAGTAGGGATCCCAAAAGAAAACAACATAGTATTGGTGTCAAAAAAGGAAAGGGAAACTAAACTAGGGAAATTCATCATCATAGGTTTATATCATTGGATGTGTGTGAAAAAAGGAGAATAAGGGTGGGGATATAACATTAATGTCCAATGATGTGGAATTCAAGGAAAAAATAAGGTGGCACAATGATGAAATGCATAGGTGCAAAGATAAAACCTAACCTATATGCTAGTTCCAAAGTTATACATGAATAGAAATAGGTCTAGGGAACATACATGAAAGTTCTTTAAGTAAAGGATTAGACCCAAAATAAAAATGTACATGAATAGAAATAGGTCTAGGGATTCTTTAAGTAAAGGATTAGACCCAAAATAAAAATGGTGGAATCCTCTCTAAAGTCCCACATTGAAGAAAAACCACCATAGAGAATAAATAGACCAATAATATTATACTTTGAAAACAAAGTAAAAATAGAAACATGTATAGGGAACATACATGAAAGTTCTTTAAGTAAAGGAAAAGACCAAAAATAAAAATGTTGGAATCCTCTCTAAAGTCTTGCATCGAAGAAAAACCACAAAGAGTAAATAAACCAATAATATTAAAAGATTCATAAAAATACTTTGAAAACAAAGACAAAATAGGAGGAAGATTGCATTCAAGGATCCGATGTGATATAGGCCTTCCATGGGTGTTTTTGTCTTTTTGAAATTTTGTAATTTGTTTGACTTTTTCATGTACTTATGACTTCTAGACACTATTGAGATAATGACAATCTAAAATATGGTTCAATTTAAAATATGGTTTTCCAAATAATAAACATAATGGTTTAGTATATTGGAAACATGAATGAACAAGAGAAACGAAAACACCGTGAAAGTAATTGAACATATACAAATTTCTTTAATAGATGAGGATCACAAACACTACAAACATTGTTCAACTACATAATTAGGAGTTGGGAGTGTAGGTAAACACTCAAGTGACCAATGTGAAAGATGATAAATACAACCAACAACATAATCGTCACATCATATCCATCATTATTATTGGTAGAGATACCAATGCAAATGCAACTTGAGTGTAAAAACTCGCAATGTAGTGAATAAAGGGCCCACATGAAAAGAGGATATATTCTATGTCTAATTGTTGTCCTCATCCAAAAATCCAACGTTGCAAGAAAACTTCACCAACATATGAAAATGAAAACAAAAAGAAGGCAGAGAAGCTATGTTATAACCCTAAATTGCACCATACATGCATACCTGACATCAAGCCCTCTTACTTACCATTTTTGCCAAGCCATCACTGAGCAAATCTTCTTAAAAAACATATTTTTGAAGATGTATGCACCCTACACCACTACTTCATGTGTACACACACTTTCCACACCACTACAGCTTGCGTACATACGCTAGCTACACCATTACAGCTCACGTATACCCACAAAAGTTGTAAAAATTAAAAAGTTGCAAGGAATTCGTTGAGATTACAGGCTATTGGGTAGTTTTCCAACTATCCCACCGCCTATAGCCCGTCACCCAACTGAATAACCATCTTTTTTTCATATAAAAGGAGGTTTTGGGATCTCATTCCAAAGCTAAGTAGAATAATAGTGAAAATCTACCCATTTCACTTTCCCCCCTTGCCCCAAGAATTTGCAGCCACATTGTGAGTTTTGAGCCAGAATTCCCTGTTCTTGCTTTTTTCCTCCATTGCAAGCCTAATCCATTCCCTAGAGAGAGTTGAAGAGGAGAAAGATAAGTGGAAGCGCAGTTGGAGCTTGGTGAAGAGGACCTCGGACCAGGTTCGAGGAGCAGTCGTCGATCTCATTGTAAGTAACTTTGTGAGATTAATAAAGAGGAATACTTTTTATGTCCCGAATATGATG
Source organism: Picea abies (assembly GCA_900067695.1). Taxonomy (NCBI): domain Eukaryota; kingdom Viridiplantae; phylum Streptophyta; class Pinopsida; order Pinales; family Pinaceae; genus Picea; species Picea abies. Next base: position 19,558 of record CBVK0104167176.1, read on the forward strand.
TGTTCAATATTTATGTTTGATTTATATTTTATTATGACATATAACCCACTAATTCATATATAATATTCATGTTCATAGTTCTTTGTTTGTATGTTTATGAATGCAGGTCGACCTTGGGAGGAGACTTGTAGTCGAGGAACAACCGAACACAAAAGGATCGACACTAGACGCAGAGTTAAGGTAGAGTTACCAGATCTTTTTACCTTGTGTTTTATGCATGAATGTAGACTGTATTTGGGGTAGTTGTTAAAGAGTAGGAGACTTTAGATGGTTAGCTCTGCCTACATGTTGAACCCTAGTGTAGTCCATAGGGGGGGTTCCTGCTATAGCAGAATTGGCGACCATACTGGGGAAGCCTCTAGGGTTTTTAGGGGATATCGTTTTGGGTGTTTTGATTGGATTTGATTACCTTTTTGAGTTTTCTGTAAGTTGTTGTGTCCTTAAGGGATTCTAGTTTGCCATACCAGTACTCTGCCTTGTCAACCTTGACTGTTAGTTTTATTTTTGATAAGTTACATAGGTGTATGCGACCTGCAATGGGTCTGCACGTGTACATACACACCCTACCTTTGGACAACCCACGTACATGTGCGCCCTACCTTTGGACAACCCGCGTACATACGTTCCCTACCTTTGGACAACCCACGTACATACGCAGGCTGCTTAAGTGTCAGTAGCGTGCCTGTGTCAAGAAAGTCTTTCTTCAAGAAGAGGTAGTCAACCTCTTCCCTGATTGAAGTCATACTTATCAGGGGTTTTCTTGATCTAGTCCTGATCTTTGTTGTTACATTTTTTAGCCTGGGTTTGACGTCAATTAGCTTATTTATTTATCAAGATTTCTTGGTTTTTCTTAGTAAGGGTTTGAGACGAGTTTGTGAGTCTTTTCTGATTAGTCTGTTTAGTATTGTCAGTGACTCCCTGCGATCCGCAGTAGACTTGAAGTCAGTTTTTGGTCTTGTCTTGTCTTCACTTTTTCCCTTTCACTTGCTTTAGAAGAAAATAAAAAGAATTTATTTCAAGTTTCTTATTTTGAAGCATAAAAAATAAAAATAAAAATTTCATTTCTTTGTTTGGTAAGTAGTTAGGTTAGTTGTCTTTGCTTATCAGGAGAAAGAGTGCTTTCTTAAGTTCTTTACTGAATGCTTAGAAGACTTAAGTAGCTTGTAGTCGAGAGAAATCTTGTTTTGGGTTTTTCTTTTAAAATATCTTAGAAAAAGTAGTTACGAAAAGTTGGTTAAAGAGTGTAAGTTGCAAATCTTTATTTGTCAAAAAGAAGTAGTTTGCTTTTAGTTTCATTTAATACTCTTCTCTTAAGTCTCTTAAAATACACCACTAGTTTCATTTTTGTTTCCTTGACTTTAAGTCAAACCACTTAAAATTAATGCTTAATTAAAATTTATTAGACTTTATGTTTGTAGGGTCCATCAACTAGTCTAGGCTAGAGCCTTGATTTAGGTTGGAGAGGAAACTCTTCAAGGCTATAAAACAAACATAAGAATCTGTGCTAGGGAGTGTAAAAATTATAGTAAACGTGAAATTTATCCGGGACCCCCCTCTAACATAGGGGCTAAACACGAGGTCACGTGCAGAAAGGTAGCAGAGATAACCCCTCCAAAGACAGACCAAGCGTAGTGGGAACGCATATAGAGGACTTGTCTTGGGATTCTGTTGATTTCATTTTCCACGGAGCTTTGTGGGTCTCGAATCTGTTCAAGGTCATCAATCGTCTTCCGGAACACTTGCTTTCGATACCCTCGATAGGTTTCAGGATTGATACCCTGTTCATTGCGGTCCACCCAACTGTCGAATGCACCCGCCTGGTAACTGTTCACGCGCTGGCAACCTAGTTGCCTTTATTTTAGTAACTTACATAGGTGATTGCAGGGGTATACCATGGTACCTAGGCCAGACATCGTGCCACGCTTTGCAGAGTATACCTAGAGGGTTATTCCATATTCGAGTTACACTTGCACCAGTAATTTGCTCTAGTGTTGGCTAGTGTAACTGTTCTTCCAACTAGCTAGTGGTTTGATTGCTTTATATCATAGGAACTCTTTCTAGTGTGTGTTGGTTTTCAACATTAGTAAAATCCCTAGTGTGTCGTTGATCTTCTCACAAAGTGGAAGATCAAGAGCTCTGCCAGTCGCGAAGGATTCAGGGCATGTCGCTGGTTGAATTGGAGCCACCCCCGCCACCACGAAGGCAAACATTTGACCAACAAGGGTCATTTGAGGTGATCGAGCTGCAGGAAACTGTACCCAATCCATCCCTGAGAGAAGAACTCTCGCATCCAGAGGAGCCTACTGTTTTTTACCTTGGAGTGGAAGATCTCAGGCCGTATAACCCTCTTATCACTGATTTGTCAGCGCCAGTTTTGATACAAGTTGTCCCCCCAAGGATAACTCATCACGAGCACTAGATAGTTTTATAAGAAGCGATGGAAGAAAATGTTGATACTTCATGAGGGAGTCCTCACACTCCCTCTACGACTGCCACTAAAGGGGGTGTTATGCATCCTAACTCACCTTCTCCAGTCTGGACCACCATGGTCTCGACCGCCTCTACTTTGGGTAGTGGTCCGATTCCGTCTATGGCGGGG
>CBVK0104167177.1:0-10042 GCA_900067695.1 Picea abies
ACCTTGTGTTTTATGCATGAATGTGGGGTGTATTTGGGGTAGTTTTTAAAGAGTAAGAGACTTTAGATGGTTAGATATACCTACATGTTGAACCTTAGTGTAGTCCATAGGGGGGTTTTCCCACTATAGTAAGCTATAAACTAAAATAAAGGTAAGTAAATAACCACAAAAAGTTTTACATAATATACAAGTTTCAAAGAAGTGTTTGTTTAACTATAAAAATTTATCAAGCAAAGCTCATAAGTAAGGTCCTTGAGTGGCTCCTTCATTAATATTAAAGATCACATGCCCTCATTATTCAAAATGAATTTAAAAATGTAAGGTTTGTGCCATAAGGATTCAAACTTTCAATTGCAAAGTTGTTTCTTAACTTGATCATATACTAAAACAATATCATCTTCATATACTAAAACAATATCATCTTCATGATACGATCAAGACCTTATTTGATAATCATACTGAATTATAGACTTTATTCATAGCCTCAATACTGGTACGGTGTGACATCATTTTTCATCAAGTTTTTGAAATAAAGGAGACATTTTTTCAAAGGGGATGTATTTGTAAGAAGGATTTCACTGGAAAGTTATAACAAAGGAGTCGAACACTCAATTGGTATAATGGATTTAATATTATACACTAAATGGAAAGGGGTGAAGACATATATAGTTTTAGCTAAATTTTGGTAAGCCCAAAGTGCAGGGAACAACATAATATGTCAGTGAGACTTGTACTTGTCCATGATTCATTGAAGCTTAGTTTTCAAAATCTTATTTAAAAATTTTACTTGACCATTTTCTTGAGGATAATAAAGTGTAGAATATTCTTGGTTGAAACCCAAAGTGTCAAAAATAGTGTCACATTTTGTTTGGTAAAATGTGTTCCATGATGATAAACAAACTCCCTAGGCTCACCAAAATGAGGAATGGCGTGATTCAAGAAGAACGATGTAGTTGTTTCACGTCATTAGTGTAAGTAGGAATAGCTTTGGACCACTTAGTAAAGTAACCAACTACCATTATAATATATTTATGTATTTTATGGGATGGAGAACGACACTCCATGAAACCAAAACCCCATTTTGCATAGGGGTAAAACAAAAACTACATGATGCAAAGGTACAAGAGGTGTGCATGGTTTAGGTGAAAAAAATTGATAAGGGACACAAGATGGAGGAAAGTGTGCATGGTTTAGGTGAAAAAAATTGATAAGGGACACAAGATGGAGGAAAATATAAGACTTCCTTGACTTTAAGAGGATCCAAAGAGATCACATACCCTAAAAGGTGCCCAATAGTGACACAAAACACACTATTGAGAGGATTAAAATGAATTTGATATTGGTGACATCATGTAAAAATGGTTCTATATGAATGTTGGCCCTCTTTTTGGTGAGCAAGAACATCATCTAAATAGGGCACAATTTCATTAGGGATATCATGACACGTGTAAGACGTGGCCTATTGAAAAGTTGCTCACACATTTTTTAGGCCAAAAGGACCCAATGTGAGAATGCTCTAAGGTGTGGTGGAAGCCTTTTTGTGTTGACCTTGCTTGAGAATATAGATTTGGTTGTAACCAAAATAAAGGAAAAGGCTTCATGTCCATCACAGACGTTAAGAAATTCATTAATAAAAGGTATAGGATTGTTATCATTTGGGAATGTTTTATTGTGACCATAATAATTAATACACATTGGAATAGTTTCTTTGTTTTTGTTTTTTTCTATTGAATGGGGTTCGAAACACATCACATATAAGAGATTAGATAAATAATGTTGGATTTCAAAAAAAATCAATTTCGGCTTTGATAGCATGTATTTTGGCTAGATTAAGTATGGTGTGTCTTTTAAATATGGAAACAATCAAGCCAAGTGTTTATATGGTGTTTCAAAATAGTCGGTTCCATGCCATGTATCTCTTCCATCTTCCATGAACTAAGTAAAGATATCATAAAACTCTTGAAATAGAGATTTGTAGTTAGTGATTTCTTTAAGAATTCAATAACAATATAATTGTCAATGACACTAGGATTAACAAAAATGTTGATGGTTGTAGTTTTGAAAACATTATCCAAGTTACCATCCCCAAATGCATAGGGTTCCAAGATAGAGTATTAGAAGCAATCAATATCCTCAGAATAAATGAAACCTATAAACTCAATTGAATAAGATCCAAAGTCCCGGGGATTTCCTAAAAGAGATAATGATGCAGGTCATCCCAATGTTACTTAAAAAAAACAATGGCATCTAGGAATTCCTCATCAAAAGAAAGTTTGGATATAATGAGGTTAGAAGAGAACAAAAATTATCATGTTTCTCCAAGTGGGAAGATTCATGAAAACACTCAATATCCAAGTCATAACAAGGCTTATCCAAGGGTATAGCAATAATTCCAGCTATGGTAGAAAGAATTAAAATGGTGGATTCATCCACAAATTGAACCTATGGTAGTGGTCCATGATATACCCCAAGCAAATTTCATTCCTTTAGAAGTTCAAGGTCAAAATCCATTTAAATAAAATAAGACTCGGCACCACCTACAAATGGTATGGCCCTAATGGGATGTGATATGCCATAAGTGGCCTAGCTTATCATCACAATACAATCTTCATGAGGGAACTACATGGTTCAAAAAATGAAATATGTGACCTCTTTCATGGCATACATATAATTCCTCCATAGAAGCATATTATAACTAAATGAAGCATCATCAACTTTCACATCAACTAGAGCATTCTTATGTCTATTCTTAATAGATGTGCTTTGTAGGGCGCCTTATGGATGAGAATTCATGTCATAACATAGGATGATGCCCCCTCATCTATGATACACCGATGGATAATAATATTTTTCACAATGACCAAGATCCAAAAAGTGATGGAAAAGGGACATAGGTTTCTCATTATCTACATAAAATGTCATTAATATGGAATCATAAAGATATACACCCTCAATAAAATTCAACAACAAATTGCAATATGCAGGGAATGTCTGGAAGACCTCCAAAGTACATATAGTAGAAGGTGACAGACGCAAGTCTTCAACAATGCGATAATTATGGGTACCTCAAGCATGTAGGTTATATATGGTCCTTTACAAAAACAAACTTAGGCACCCAAGGTATGGGGTCAATTGGTGGCTTAGCAATGTGTAATGGGTCACTTGTCAATAGGGTGTAGTATCCTTATTGGAGGCTTTGAGGTTGGTCGGATCATTATTGTGATCCCAAGTTTAAATATGTATAGATTTAGAAATACAAATATGCTATTAGGACCCATAACCATTGTGTGGAGGAGAAAAGGAATGGGAAGTGTTGGGGACTTCAGGACATGTTTTAACCAAATTTTTTTGAGGGAAGGGGTTTTGAAACACTTTTGGAAATCATTGGTTTTTTTGATTTTGTGGTTGAGTCTTTAAACATAAAAGTTCATGCAACTAAGCATATAAGTGAGTGTAATGATCACCCATGCAAATGAAACACGATGATTATTTCAACTTCCACCCATTCGAACAACTTCCAAGGTTTCTTATTTTAAGGATCATTTCCCCCAACATGATTTTGGTTGAGGATGATGACCCCTAGAAATTTATTCTCATACACAGGTAAATTTCCTCCCTATTCTCAGTTTTTATTATTATTCTCCTTATTTTTCTTCCCTTGATTTGAATTCCATTTGTTAGACTGTCTTTGAGGGAACCATTGGGCCAAACATTAACCAAGTTGAGGAATAGGAGGTCAAACCAAGTTAATAAGTTGAAAATGGAAAAGAGTGAGAAGTAACTAGATTCAATGCCCATAGGTAGATGTTATTGAAAAACTAGGAGAATATGGGAAACTTGGAGCATAATAATTAGCATCTCAAAACATAGATTTGGGTCATTTGTATGGAGTAGGACCTTTAGACAAATTCTAATGACTAAACTAACTTGTGGTATATGATACTAATTATTCATATCATACTAAGCCATTATTTGTATGAGATACCCCCAACGTAGAATATTTTCATGTACCAGAAGTCTTCCAAGCATGTGATAAAATCTCATATAAATAGTTCCTAATTGAGAGTGGACTAAATCCATCTCTTAAGCCTTAAGAATAACATTATTCTCATATAAGGGTCACATAAGAACATCCTTAGCAATCAAAGGAAGAAATGATTTGAAAAAATATATATAATATGAGAGAGTCATCTAATGGGACTTATGTAGACTCCTACAGCATATATACTCATGAATATGATTAGTGATGTGAGTAGACTATGATTGGAGAATAGTAAGGATTTTGGTTCCAATCTCATGTCAAACATGTAACTGAAAGTAACTAATAAAGTTAGTAGATAAATCTATGAAGGACGTGTAGTGTTGGGATCCTCCCTATGGGTGTAATGGGGGGATGAAAGACCCATAGTAGAGTAACAATAGTGGAGGCCATTCAATGTAAAGTGGACTAGGTCCACTATGCTTGTTATTATTAAATAAGTCTCACTATGGTAGTTAGTAGTGAATAAATGTAATGGGCCTAGTTAAACAAGGTCCACTAGGTAGTTAAGAGGTTGTTATGATTAGGGTTCTCTTGTTAGTTATAAATAAAGATGGAGTCATCCTTATGAGAGATGTGGAGTTTATTAGATGTGGAGCTTAGCTCATTAAGAGGTCGTTCAACTTTAAGAGGAAAGTGAACATGAGTGGACTCCTATAAAAAGATCAATTGTAAAGTGTTTCCCTGCCTTAAGGGTTTTAATATTAATAAAGTGAGGAGAATTATGATATATTGTATGTCATCAAAATTGAAGGTTTAAGGATAATAACAAGTGGTATCAAAGCTCTTCCTTGGATTAAAAAATAAGAAATGATGGGATCCTCCCTAGGGGTGTAATGGGGGGCCGAAGGGCCCATAGTAGAGTAATAATAGTGGAGGCCATTCAACATAAAATGGACTAGGTTCATTATGCTTGTTATTATTAAATAAGGCCCTCTATGGTAGTTAGTATTGAATAAATGTAATGGAACATCACTAAATAAGGTTCATTTGGTAGTTAGGAGGTTGTTATGGGTAGGGTTCTCTTGTTAGTTATAAATACGGATGGAGTCCTCCTTATGAGAGGTGTGGATTTTACTGCATTTGGAGCTTATCTCATTGAGAGGTCACCTAGCCTTAAGAGGCAAGTGAACATGAGTGGATTCCTTCCACAAAAAAATCAATTGTAAGGTGTTTCCCTACTTAAGGGTTAATGATCATAACAAGTGGTATCAAAAAAATTTGTTGAGCCAATTTTTTTTTTTCCTATTTTGTAGGTTTTCCAAATAAAAAAGATGGTCATGACATTCATATCAAATACTATATACTTATGATAATAATTTGAAAAAACTAGTTGTATATCTGAGTTCCTCTCGAAAAAACATCTAATTTCAAATTAAAAAATGATCCAAATCAAAGTTTAGGAAGTGGATATATCTTTGATTTAAAATCAATTATTTTAGGGTTTTCTGTGACAAAAGCATGGACTACAAAACAAATATCTTTTGACAGGTGCTCATATTTTGACTAGACTAACACCATTGGAAAAATGATTTTTGGGGCTTTGATTTGATATATTATATGTTATGTTTCCAATCAATATCAAGTGCACTACAACCCTTGCAAATTTCTTCTCTCAAACCCTAACAAAAGTGAAGAATGGTAGTGTGGTGGAACATACCATGGCAAGAATGAATGTTGGTAAAAAAAAAAATCTCCACGATCTATATAAGGGATACCAATATATAATGAAGATACTTGATAAAAATTTTGAGACAATCTTAGGAGACCCGTATTATTGGTACCACATATCCTTTCATTGGTGAAGATTGTAACTGAGAAAGATATGTCCAGTATTATTTAGAATATGCTTGTGATGATTGGTACATGGATAATTGTCATTTATGGGATGACAACCACTTTCACCTTCTATTTGATGACTCTACTCTACCTTATGTAGAGAACTTCATGGAGGGAAGTAAAGAGCCAGTCAATACTACTATTTTTTAGCTTGTCTATTCTCTAGTAGTAGTGTGCCTTCCAAATCCACATTTGACCTTTCACACTTCTGTGGAATTGTTTTTTGATAAGGTTGGATCTATATATTTTGTGATACCTTGATTTTGAGTCCCCAGATTAAAAATGTATTTTTTTGTTTGATGAAAGAACAATGTGCCTAAATAATTGAAAGAGGTCGGAGTGCCTAAGAAATGTAATACATTGATCATTATTAACAATAAAATAAATCATTGGATGCAAGATAGAAAAGGACAAGATTTGTAGGGGGGATATGATTCCATGAGAGAGGGGCACTAAAGGGGATAAGTCTTTTTATTATATTTTATTTACCCATCTTGGTTGTAATTGATAAAAGTGGTTACATGAGCTTCTTTGGGAAAGGCCATGTGGTTATTGATTTCCAAGTAAATATATAAACCCCTTTTGTGGGTTGTTTGAGGTTCTTCTCCTTTGACTCTTTGACTCTATCATTTGGATTCATTCACTCATTCATTATTGTTCTTGATTGGGACATGGGGATGAATTGTTGAGGAAAGAAGCCATTGTTTGTTGGATATAATAATTATTGGTGTATTTCGGCCATGAATTGGTGCTTGTATGCCTGAGATGCATTGACATGTGCTAAACCTTGTTCACAGCTGCAAATCCTGAGAATCTCAACATGGATATTCTTGACTAGATGCATTGGAGCCCTGGAAAGAAGTGGACAACATGAAGGATTGCATGGTAGTGAAGGGGGTCCATTGCCTTTGGGTGGTGCAGGGTGGAGAGAAGAGAGTTGGGGTACTTTGGATTGTTGTGCGTTGATAAACTTGTGATAGCACGAGTGCTAATTGGTTGGGGAAGTTGAGTGTTTCTATGGAACTCCTCCTTGTCAATTTGTATCCTTGGCTCGAGGGTGACATGTTGTTGAGACTTGGAACAACAACGTCTAAGGTTGGGTGGAACATCCTTGGTCTGCAACCAATTGTTGTTTGGTTTTGTTTAAGATAAGTTCTCTCTGTCATGGTTTCCTTGTATATTTATTTATGTTGTGTATTATTTATTATCTCTGATATTTGTATTTATAATGTGCATGATTGATGGTCATTGTTGTGCATGGCATGTTTAAGAATTCTTTTTAAGTCTAGCATGAATGTTGATTATTGCATGAGTTGTTATTATGTTTATTTCATGCTTCATTGGTATCAAAAATTTGAAATCATCCCAAGAGGATGAATTTAGAGGTACCCGGCCAGTGGGTACAAACTAAAATTAGAGCATTGAGAAAATGATTTTTGGGTCTGTTGATCAGGGTGTGTTACAGAGTGGTATCAGAGCGTCTTTAAAGGGTGTTCTGACACCAATAGAAGTGCTAGGTCTGTGGTGTTGGATTTGGGACACGTTACAGAGTGGTATCAAAGTGTCTTTGACGGGTGTTCTGTCACTAGTGGACATGCTTATCCTGCGCTGTTGGATTTCGGGAAAATTACATATTTGGATCCACATGACCATGTTAGGTATTTGAAGCACCATTCATAGAAGAGTATTAAGCTGAGGTATATCCATGGGACTAAGGTTTATGGATTAGCTCCTTGGATTACTTTAGTATTGTAGTTGGTAGTCACACATGGTACACTAACTGCTTCAACATGGTGGCTAGCACTAGTACATGGGACCCAAGTATTATGGTGGATATTTTTGGAATATTTTAGTATGGTGGCTAACACTTGTACATGGGACCCTATTTCTATGTCTTACTTCAACATTGCGGTCAACACTCATCCATGGGACCCTGTTTTATGGTTGTGCCTCCTCACAACAACCGTTGAGGGTAACACTTTTATAAAGGCGGTGGAATATTGGGATCCTCCCTAGGGGTGTAATGGGGAGTCAAAGGGCCTTCGGCATGGTGGCTAGCACTAGTACATGGGACCCAAGTTTTATGGTGGATATATTTGGAATATTTTATCATGGTGGTTGACACTTGTACATGAGACCCTATTTCTATGTCTTACTTCAACATTGCAGTCAACACTCATCCATGGGACCCCGGTTTATGGTTGTGCCTCCTCACAACAAGTGTTGAGGGTAAGAATTTTATAAAGGGGGTGGAATATTGGGATCCTCCCTAGGGGTGTAATGGGGAGTCAAAAGGCCTATAGTAGAGTAATAATAGTGGAGGCCATTCAATGTAAAGTGGACTAGGGAAATTATGGTTTTTATTATTAAATAAGACCCACTATGGTAGTTAGTATTGAATAAATGTAATGGGGTCTCATTAAACAAGTTCCACTAGGATGGTAGGATTTTGTTATGATTAGGATTCTCTTGTTAGAATAAGGATGGATTCCTCCATATGAAAGGTGTGGATTTTATTGTATTTGGAGTTTATCTCATTGAGAGGTTTCCCAACCTTAAGAGGCAAGTGAACATGAGTGGATTCCTTCCATAAAATGATCAATTGTAAGGAGGCAAGTGAACATGAGTGGATTCCTTCCATAAAATGATCAATTGTAAGTTGTTTACCTACCTTAAGGGTTTTGATATTAATAAAGCGAGGATCATTTTTTATATGTTTTTTGTGATTCAAATTTAAGGGTTAAGGATCATAACATGTAGGTACCAACTATAAGGTTAGTATACCACTTAGTAGACACATCAATAAGTGCTCTCCAATAAATCCCAAGTCTAATGGAATTGTTACCACACCAATTTTTCCCACTTAAAACATTTATGTGATTTTAAATGAATACATATTGAACTAACATTAGCCACACTTAATACACTCACTCCATGGATTATAGGCTCATTACATAGCTCAAATCACAGTAAAGCTATAAGTTGACCATTACAAGGGTCACATGACTGACTATTTTAGTGGTTGTACCATCTCAGGGGTCATGTGATTGTGTGGGCATTATTTGATACCCACACAATACTTGTAACTCCATTATTTGTGCATTTCTATAGTGAATTGATCCCCAAATTCACCTAATTTGGTCAAAGCACAATCTAGTCTAGATTCCCTAATAATAAATGGACGGGTACTTAACCTTTATTTATATCAAGTCGGGAAAATGGGAGAACACGAGAGAGCATAAATGAATCTTGATAATTTCCACTTGAACTAGTTTAGATTCTACGGGTACTTAACCTTTATTTATATCAAGTCGGGAAAATGGGAGAACACGAGAGAGCATAAATGAATCTTGATAATTTCCACTTGAACTAGTTTAGATTCTAACCTATCTTCAGCCTATAAATACAATATTCCTCCATTCCATTGATAAAGATTCTTAGTGTTTAGTTTATGCTGGTGGAATGTAGCCAAAGAGTGAGGAGATCATTACTTCTACTCACTTATTCTAAGTTTCCTTACACTTATGTTATCCATTTCTCCCTCCAAAGTGCCATTGCATGAGAGGAATTACTACTACATCAGAGAAATCCCTTCGAGGAATCAAAGAACCCTCCCTAGAGAAGGATTGGAGTCCACACTTTCTAGCTTCTCCTTATGTGACATTTCATGTTGTATTTCCTTTCCGTTGGCTAATAAATGGTTTCTCTTCTTCCCTCCCAAAATATTGTTTGAATAATTTAAATTCAATATTTGAATGGTTTGTTAATCAATATATACACATAAGGGTAAGATTGATTTCATTGTTGTCTTATTTACTCAAATTTGTCTACTCTCAACTCTAAATCCAGTTAAGATAGGATTTTGGTACACCCATGCATGAAAAACCCATAAGAAAAATGAGGATTCCAATGGGGAAATGAGATCCATATCTCTTTCCTTGGTTATTTTAGGCCCTCTCTTTTGTTTTTTGTGAGTTAAAATCCTATTTTAGATTACTATTGATCCCTAAACCAACGTCAAAAGGATCATTTCCTTAAAATTTTGAATGTTTTTAGTTTTATGCATCCCTTGGAAACCATGTAGTTGTTTCTCAAGTTCTCATGTTGATTCAAATGGATATTGGTGGTCACCCACCTATTCCAACTAGCTCCTCTTGACAGTTT
>CBVK0104167201.1:0-14378 GCA_900067695.1 Picea abies
TTTCATTGCAATTTCCAAAGCCTCAGGTTGTGACACAACCTTCTGTTGAATTAATGGACTATGAATGTGGGGTAGATATCCTGTAATAAACCAATCTTGATGTTGTTTATTTGGAATCTGAAAATTTGACCTCCCCATCACATCCTTAAAGTGCTAATCGAAATCCCACACTCACTTTGTTTGTACCTGTTTAATCTCTTTTAGTTCGATGATGTATTATGACTCTGACTTTGGCTTCTTGAAATCCTTTAGTAGTGATTGATTTATCTCTACCAAATTCCTAGCATGTCTGATAGGAGTAATACCCTATAGCTTCATATACCATACTAGCGCACGACCTCTAAATGTTGTTTCTAATTGCGCAATATTTATCGCTTCGTCATCTACGTTCTTGGAGGCCCAAACTGTTTCACAGACAAACAAGTGTTGTTCCAGATCCTTTGATCCTACTCCCTTGAATTCAAGAAGTCTAAGAATATTATCTATTCCTGCCATGTTGGTTTGTGGAGTCCCTCCTCTTGGTGATGTTGGTGGACTTTGATTTTGAATCTGCGCACTACTCCCACTATTCCGACTACTATTATTCTGTCCTCCTTGGCTAACTACGATGGATTTTGACAAGTATTCAAATGTTAGCTCTGATTGTGATGATGCACACGGGGTCATGGATTCAACATAGGATCCTGTATGAGTAGGACTTACCAGACCTTCTATTACTAGACTAGACTAACACCCCTCTCCTCCTCCTCCTATGTATAGTATGTCTACGATTCAGAATTATGCGCAAGGTTCTTATACTTTGGGCTCACTGTGTGACTCTTCTCTCCCAACCCCAATATTTTTCCTTTTGTATCTCCTTCCTTCATGCAACTCTCCAAAATCATAATATTCCTTTGGTGTACTACCTTCTTGCATCCTCAATCACTTTCTTCCTTTTTCATTGCTTCCTTCCTTCTCTCAGGCAATCCTCCTGTTATCCTCCAACTCCTCTATGTGTGAAAAAACCCATTTAGCTGTCAGACTTCATTATCATCACGTGATTTTCACATAACAACATTTTTATCCATGTATTTAAGGATTTCAAGAACCTCCCATGCGGGGCTTTGAAATTTTTTCTTTCTGCAACACTGTTTGATTGGATGCAATCTATGGAAAATTCTGTAACATAACCCCCTAATACACTATCTAACCAAAAATCAATTGCTTGAGTATTTGGGTTACTTACTGAATTCAATTGTCTTACCTATTCAGGAGTCCAATTCTTCGGTGCTGCAACAATAAACTTCCTGTCTTCTCTACCAACATCTCTAGCCACTCGATTAGAAGTTCTGGGAATTCTCCAAAGAAAATTTCATGCAAATCCATGAACACATACTTTTGCATCCATTGCTTGTCACTCATCTGAGGGTTCCTCTTCTCTTGTCACGCGAACTCCCATTCTTTTCATTCTAACTAGTCTGTGATCTCTTTCTTAGTTGGCATCCAAAACATTCCCTTAGTCGTACTTTCCCGGTCCCGACAACATAACCATTTTTTGGCTGGTTTCTAGTATGTGGACAGGTTGTAAGACCCAAGGTTCGGTTCAATTGTGACCAACAAACCCTCAAGAGACCAACCCCTTCAGCATCACCTGCTTGCACAAATGAAGTCTCACCCAAGGTATGTATTGGGGCTACAAGAACCAGAATTTTGTAGCAGTAAAGGAAAGGGAGGAAGATGCACGAATCATTAATCCTTATTCTAGCTTATGTGTGTTCTTGATTATTACAATCATTCATGAATATTGCAGCATAATCAATCCATAAAATAAATCTTTTCTGTGAAGTATACCATCATTCATAAACACACATAGACATGTGAACAACACAAGACACAATATCCTCTCTAAGCTCTTTCTTTATCCATCTTCTATCTTTTCCAACTTTCTATTACATTCATAACCTTTGCATAACATTCATTCTCCTCTACACACAAATATATCTATCTATATGTATATATCTCCATTCCCCTGTATCTCCCAATCTGGTTACATATTTATACCCAAAATCTAGGGCTTAAATCCTTATTCTATCTATCCCAAAAATAACCCATTACAATGCATGGCATGGCTAGCTTCAGTTAACTGGCCATTTGTTTTCTTTTACTTGTTGTTCTTTATACAAATTTTCTGCTATTCTTCTATTTCTGGAAAGATGCACCGTCATCCTTCATGCTTTCTTCTCTCACTCGCTTGTTTTATTCTTCTGTTTGTACGTTGTCTTTGTTTTGCGTGCTTTCCTTCCTTCTGCACCCTTTCTACCTTCTGCACGATTTATTCCTTTTGCACGTTTTCTTCCTTCTGCGCACTTTCGACCTTCTCCATGCTTTCAACCTTCTGCGTGCTTTTTTCTCCAAAATTTCATCCAAAACTGTCTGTCCAACATATTTAGGTTCAAACATTTATGTCTATGAGATTCATTGCTATGTGATAAAGTGTTTATGTATGATTTCTATATTCATTGGTTTATTAGTTTAAATGTTTGCTTGAAAATTGAAGTCATTGGATCATATTGTATCAACACATATCTTGAATGACGATTTATGTCATAACACAATCCATTTGCTTGGATCGTTGGTTGGTACCCACTAGTTGTTGATGGATTCACTGTGATGTCACATGCATTGATAATTCCATGGGTTGCACTCCAAATTAGAGTTGATTATCCTTTGATTGGATGTCTATGTGATCAATTTCTAAGTTAACCTCATGCTACAACAATGTAATTGTGTTAGGTTCTTTGCTTGATTCTTTGGGATACTACCTACAACTATATCCTTCCCTTGTTCAAGCCACAAACCATTATAATCAGTGCATTTATACTTTCCTTAAGCATGTGCATTTAATTAATCACCTACATTGATCATGTAGACAATCTCCCATAACATTTGAAGAATTAGAATGTGCATTTTGTCAATTGCATGTAGCCATATATTTATCAAGATGTGCATAGTCATAGTTGTGATTGTGATAGATGCTTTCACATTACTTAAACATATGGAAATGAATGGGCAGCTGATTGGTTATTGAGTGTTGTGTAACACTGTTAGAAAAGTTGTCTTTGTGAGCAAACTAGGTTTTCATTACGAGTGACGAACTATGCATAAAGAAGCTTGATCTCATTACTTGTTTTTGATTGCAATTGTACATAGTGATGGATATTGTATAAGTGTCATGTAAGCATATTTATGAAGAAACATACTTGTAATTGAACAATTGGAAATCCTTGAAGAAAACAATACAAAGCTACATCCCAATTAAAGAAGAAGAATGAAAAGATTGAACTCTGAACTACATAGACATTGAATTCAAATTTTCACAAAGGATCAACATTTATGAAATGGATAGGCCATAGGCCTATAATTTACAAATAAGGAGGAAGGTTGAAAAGAGAGGTAACTTTCCTTATAGGGGGAATATTGAAAATAAATAGGAAAAAAAACACCTTCCTTTGAGATCAAGGCAAAGGAATCAAAGCAAACCAAATAAAGGAAAATCTCATTGTACTTGAGTCTTTGTAAATATTTATAGGTTTGAGTGAACTAAGGATGAATAGGTACATTTAACCTAGAAGAAAGAAGTGTGTAGATTACTCTTAAATTTTAGGAGGTAACCAAGACTATGATAAACAAACAAGGGATTTAAGAGAAGAGCTCGGAAAGAAAAAGGATAACTCACTACCAAATAATGTTACTGAGTTAGGATAACTAGTTTTAATAAGGATGAAGTTGTTGTTTTACTTTTGGCAAAAATTAAAAGAATTAATAACAAAAAAATGAATGTTAAATTAAGCAAAATTAAAATTATACTTAATTATGTACACTATCATTGTAGAATATGTATTTTATATCGATTTAAAGTGTTATAATTGTAAAATATGTATTTATATTGATTTACAATGTTTTATATGTGAAAGTAAGATAACTAAGAACATAATCCAATCCAAGTAAAAAGGAAATCTACAAAATTGATTTGTTTTATCCTTTACTTTGGTTAATACATAATTATAAAATTCAGATGTACAAAATCAAAGAATTGAAGTGGTTGTTTTCCTTTCTCTATATAATGTACAAAATAAGATAATTTGTTAAGGAATAATGGTTTATTTGACAACTTTTTGTCTTTTTTCTTCGGGGAAGAAAGAAGGAGAAGAGCGATTGCTTAGTTGTTTTTGAGTGAAAACAAGAAACAAGAAAAATATGGAATTTCAGCCTTCTTATGTTGGGTATGTGTTATATTCTTTGCACAAGTAGTAGTGTTTGAGCGTATGTGTCGGGCACGCAGGGGGGGTGCAGGGAGCAGTGCCCCCGAGAAACAGATTTCTGCCTCGATAAACATGTCACATATTTAGGTGGCTTTTCGGCACATGATTTTTGCCAATGGTTTTCTATTTCTAGTTAAGGAATTAGGGTTGTGGACTAATCCAAGTCACTAGGTTAGGGTTTTGGATGCCACTAACTCCTATATGTATATTATATTGTAAACAATGCATTATACATGAAAGAATATAAAATATGTTGGTTTTCCCGGTTTGGGTTTCCAGGGGAAAAATATTTGTGTAATGTTTGTATATGTCATTGTATGTTTTATGTTATTTAACTGAATATTTATTTGCAGTAGATATTGTACAAGGTTAAAATCTACACAACCCCAACAAGAAAAAGGCCCGGAAGATGGATGCAAGTAACCCAAAAGACATAAGGAAAACCCTTAATATGGACCGCATCGAGAGGGGGAAAACCCAAACTCCCCCTCACCCAGAAAGGAAGCCCCATAAAAAAAAAACAATGCGAACCCGGTAACAGATTCTCTTCCCTGGAAGAAGAAAAAATCGAGGGAAATATGCTTGAAACTATTCCACCCATCACCCTGCTCTCCCCAGAAAATGAAAGAGCAGATCCTACCCCAACATCCAACGTGGTCCTCTCCCAAGAAGTAGTCTAGCCAGATTAGGGATCAGAGGAAGACCTGTCGGAAGAAGAGGAAGGGGAAATAGATCCAATACAAAGCACTAAGAAAACTTCAAAGAGAGAAAGACAATCAACAAAGGAAAGAGAAGAATAAACTTACAAAGAGAAGTTGAAGGGAGGACAATCAACCCTGGATGGGATGATCAACCCAAAAACAACGAGGCAACAAGGGAAGTTCCATAAAGGAACGACCACCACCAGCAAAGGCAAGTAATGAAATTTGTCTCCTCGAATTGTAGATGTCTTGGGAGCAAACAGAAAGATGAAGTAATGAAATATCTAATGTGCATAGCCACCCCAAACGTTCTCTTAGTCCAAGAGACCAAGCTGGAAGAACAATAGTTCTTCCAGACCAGAAAGTCATTTTGGAACTCAGGCGAAGGAATAGTCGTAAGCTCTTGAGGTGCCTCAGGCGAGCTAGGCACTCTATGGAATCCCAACAAGTTCGAACTGATCCACTCCCTCACCGGTTCACACTGGATTTTCAAAAATTTTCTTCATAAAGACACAGGCCTTCAGGTAAGTCTCTTCAAAATTTATGTCCCAGTTCTTCTTGCAGAAAAAAGATATTATTGGAAGTCTATTCAATATTACTTGCAGCTACACCAACCGGAGAATATAATTCTAGCGGGGGACCCGAATCTCACCCTAAATGCCCATGAAAAAAAAGGAGGGACCCTGTCAGAGACTCCCTCTAGGAAACTGTCGATGATCTAATCTTGGATTGGGACCCGGAAGATATTAAGCCTCCCAAAGGACTGTTCACTTGGTCCAACAAAAGAATTTTTTACTGATTGTTTCCATTCTGTCTACAGTGCATTTTGTCTCTTGAATGAAATAGAGGTCAGGTTGTTCTTTCCGCAGTCTATTTTTAAGTATTCTTTGCTTTCTTGGGCTGTTTAGGCCTCTTATATTCCATGTGATAATATTCATTTAAACATGTGGGGGGAGTTGGGAAAGAGTTTTTTGATCTTACCCAAATTTATCAGCAGGGCTCCTAGTTCTTGTAGGGCTATGCTATTTGATTTCCTGCCTTTCTTCCGCCTTGTCTGCTTGGGTGAATGATGTGGGTTTCCCTTGCCTGATTTGATTCCCATGTGTCCTATATCACCATGCATATGTTTGATCCCTCTTGATTTTTCTTCCTCCCTTAGAAGGAAAAGGTATTGGATTCGATCTAGCTGCTCTGCTGGCACATTGTCTACTCCCTTATTTTTCCATTGCTCCAGGATGTTTGGGATATCTATGCCTTCCCTTTCCACAATGTCTCTGAGATCAGGATATTTTGTGCCTATGTCACTTGGTTTCATCTTCGAATCTCCATCTGCCTCCTGCATTAGGGTATTGGCGTCTTCGATTCCTCCTTCCATAGGACTTGCACTACCTCCCTGTTCTCTCTTATTTCCTGGAATATTAGTGTTCTCCTGAGTTGCTTGTTCCCTAGATACTCTACCTTTTTTATTTTCCTTTCCTATGTATTCACCTTGGTTAGCCCTGTCCCGCCCTTCTGGTCTAGTTCTGGATTCTGGGTTTCTTTCTGTTGGGGCTTTGCTTGGTTTCCTTTTTTCTCTGTTTCCATGGTTCAGTTTTACAAACCCATCCTCATCCTGCTGTGCTTTGGTGTTTTCCATTTCTTGTTTTTTATTGAGTGGACATTCTTTGATTAAGTGTCCATGTTCATGGAATCTTATACTTCTAAATGGGATCTGCTCATAATCGATGCTTTGTATCCATTCCTCATCCCTGAATTCCAGGCTTATGGCTTCTGGGAGTGCCCCTAACAAATCCATATCTATGCAGATCCTTAAATAGGATGTATATCTCCATTTTAGGGTTGCTTCCGATGTCTTAACATATTTTCCAAGTTTGTTCTCGATTTCTTCGAAGGTGGATGAAAACCAGTAGTCTAGCGGTAAGGAGTAAAACCTTAGCTAGACTGAAACATTTTTAAAGGTTTCTTTCTCTGGGAAGAATTTTTCCTTCCATGACTGCATGTACAACCTTGCTGAGGAATGGAAATATGCCTCCCCCTCAAAGACTTTATCCCTGTCCTCCAGGTTCATGAAGACTGCTATGAAGAATCCTTTCGAACCTAGGTGGAGTTCCACTTCTCCACTTGGCTTCCATTGATATTTTATCCAGTTGCGTAATGTTCTTTCTGTGGGCTACAATCCCATGAACTTACAGATTACTGCATGCATCTTCATCTGGCCCCAAAAGAGTTGCATTTGTGGGTATTCCAATATAACCTTGGGTATCATTGTTGTTTTAGGTTTTCATGGGTTGCGCCCATCTGCCCCACTGGGGTTCTCTGGTTCCTATGCAACCTTCTGGGTTTGTCTGGTCCCCCCCCCATGTGATCCCTTTTTTTCTAGTTGCTCTCCTAGTTCTTTTTCAATCCTGATCCTGAAGTGCTTGTCAACGGTTCTTTGAAATCAATTCCCCGTGGGCCTTTCCCGCTATCCACCACTACCTGCTTGTATGATGGGGTGCCATTCCTGCCCCCTTTGGTAACCATTCTGTACTCTGTTGAGATCGTGACTGTCAAACCCTAAACTATGACTGTCAAACCCTAGCTTGCTAACACAGCAGGGCCTTGGCTTCAACTTGCATACAAACATACAATTTTTTAGTTTCAATTTTGTCTCTATTGGTTTGATTCAGAAAACCATTTTCCATTTCATGGAAATGCCAACAACTCTAAGATCCTATGCTTCCATTATTTTCTAGATTTGAGATCCATGTCCATTATTAATTGATTGTTGCACTTATCTAGCCGGGTTTCTAAATTTAATTCCTAAGGAATAGAAAAATTCAATATTTGAGACCATTGGCATCATAATCCAACCTTCATACAACAATGAGAAATGAATTAGAGGATGTACACTACACATTACTCTTATTTGAGGATGCATATATGGTTTTATAGCTCCTTGAGGCCATATGTGATCCAGTATTCCACCTCTCATTCCTTGCCTCGGGCTGTGTAATGAGTGGGGAACTCTAAAGTCATAAACTAGTCAATCACTCTCTCTCTCATTCCATTGCTTTGTCCTCTTATGATTCATATCACATGGGATTATCTTGGTTGATACCTTTGGAATCAATTATATTTGTCTCAATCCCATGTTCACATAAAGTCACCTCATATCACTCTTTATACTTTGTGAAAACATTATATGAGAAAGTATTGCATATGAAATTTCATTTACTAGTGAAAGCATCATCTATGAGACTCCATCATATTGGGAAGATATTATATATAAAAGAGTAGTTGTAATCCATCCACTGGTGAAGTATTATAAAAGAAGAAAAGTGTTGGAGTATTGTAAAAGAAGAAAAGTGTTGGTATTTGGACATTATAGTTTAGAAGAAAACGTATATTCATATTCCTATTGCTTGTATTCAGTTAATAGACCATTGAGATAAGAATTGTTGTCGATGAGAATGCACATTGCATTCTTATTCTCTACTTGAATAATAGTCACCATTTCTCCTTCATTGGACTATTGAGAACCTTTAGTATTGGGCAGAGTGTGAAAAATACAAAGTGCAACCTATTTAACTAAGTTGAATGAGTAGAGAAATTTTGCACATACAAAGTTATAGTGGGTCACTGAACTAACACTTGAACACTGAGCATTGCAAGAAAAAAAGAGCTAATTCCTGTGTCCCTGCATGGTGACAAACAATAGAGAAAGCTAATTAGAGTTGTGATTATTATTGGCATTCCCAATAATTTTTTTATGTGCAGGTTATATCCAATAATAGGCCATATAATAGATCATGAGCAGAGATTGCAAAGATCATATTTCATTTTTTGTAAAGTGTTGGACCTTGACCAAGTTTTGGGAGATGCTTGGTCATGTTTGACCATTTTTGGGACTTCGACAGCCTGTCGAAGATGGAGCACCAGACGAAGTGGAGATTTTGGAATCTAGGCCCAGTTTTGGGTCCCTTTTGGTTTTTTGGGAATATGTAATGGGAAAGGGATGTCGTCCCATGGGTTTACCCACGCTTAGGCCCACTTTTGTAATGTATAAATAGATATATAGGCATCTATCAGAAGAGATAGAGATGTATGTGATGTAAGCTAAGTGCTAATAGATTTTGTGTTCTCTGTGCATTACTGTAAGAGACTTGCAGAGCTAAGTGCAAGTCGTTGTGGAAGGCTTTGTGCTGTAGCACAAAGAAGAAGGATCTAGCCAGCTGCATAGATCTTCTGTCCTATGTGAAGAAGGTTTTGGGTGGCTCTGTGCTGTAATTGATTGAAGACGCTAATAAATAAGAAGAGTTGGTGGATGTAGCCCCAGGGTGGGGGTGAACCACGTAAACCTATGTGTTATTCTTTGTGATTTGACTTGATGTGCTTATCCCTTCTTTTGCTAAGTGCTTGATATATTTAGATAGATATACTTATGCTTTGTGCTTCTTAGAGATGTGTGAATGTTAGATCTGACATGTATGAAGATGCTTAGTGTTGATCTACCAGATCTGATCTGTTTTACTGTTGCTAAGTGCTGAAATACCTTAGATCTAAGTGAATGCTGCGATGCTCTATGCTATCTGCATTGAATATTGACGAATGATCGATGCTAATTTCTCTATAAGTGATATAATCACAGACCTGTGTCCCAAATAAGGTTGCAGACGCCTGAGTTTTGCAACCACCCCTACCTCTACCTCGGGTGAGAATTCATCTGCTTCATAGGTGTTGTCGAAAGGGCCGGTAGTTAGGGTTTTGTTGGTGTGCTCTTGTAGCGTTGAACCCTGGGTTTGCCCCTGTGCCAACAAATGGTTCCATTTCCGGGACCTAAAACTGTGATTGCTGGGAACTAAAGAAGAAGAATCTTTGTGCAAAGATTCGATCTAAAACCGTGGAAGCTCTGTGCATAGATATGTTGCCCTAGTGCGCAACATCCTACTTGGCCTGTGAAGCTTTGTGCCAAGAAAGAAAGGTCAGATCTGCAAGAAAAGAGATCTGCAAGAAAAGAGGTTGATACTGAAGAAAAGAAGCAAGATCTAAATGCTTTGTGCTCTAAGAAAGGTAAAAGTGGAATTTTCTGATTAAAAGAGGTAAGATCTGTAAGATCTGTGCTCTGATAAAGGTAAGAATAGTTAAAAGTTCTAGATCTAAAAGATTTATTCTCTGTAAAAGTAAGATAAGTGGAAATTTTTGTTTCTAAAGCATGGATCTAGGTACGTTTGATAGATTTTGTCCTAGCTTAAAAACTAGGGCATTGATAGATGAAAGAAGGTCTGATACGAATAGATCTGATAATAATAGTGATAGATATGTTATACCTATGCATAGAAAGAATGTTTGGACTAACAAATGGATGCAGGATCCTAGAAAGAATTTGTTACAGGTTAGCTCCTATGATCCTAGTGAGAAGTACAAAAGGGGCTGGGGATCATTTAAAAGAAAGAGAGGATTAATCCTTTGTTACAGTTGCAGAAAACCAGGACATCTAGCTAAGGAATGCCCTGTTGAAAGGCCTAGTTGTCTTTGTTGTAAAGCTCTAGATCATGAAGTATTGGATTTCCCCAGAATGATTGCTAATATTGAAGGAATGAATATGAACCAAGAGGTAGATCTGGAAATAGCAGAACCCCGGAAAGAATCAACGAAAGTATTGCTACAGATGAAAGAAACCTTGAATGACCACCGACATGTTAGGTTATCAGAGATCTTCAAAGAAAAATAATGCATCGAAGTAAGAATAGGGGACTTCGACATTGATTGTGTTCTGGATAAGGAAACACAAATGAATATCATGACAAAGAGAACTTGGGAAGCCATAGGGAGGCCTGCTATGATTCCTTCATTAGGAGGAATAGGACTATTCAGAGGAAAATTGGCAAACCTATGTGGAAAGCTCACTCAGATACCTATGACTGCCAATGGAACTTCGACTGAGGAAGATTTTGAGATTATTAAATTTATTGAGGAAAACGCCTCATTTACCATGTTACTAGGAAAAACTTGGATTGGTAGAGATAAATCTAGATGAAAGGAAGAAGACAAAGTTTTGGAACAACATAAACAAGAGTTACAAGAATTCATGACCAAAAGGATCGCATAGTTGATTGAAGAACATGAGAACATATCAAAGCTATTTCACACTAGAGACCCTGATGTTGAAGCTACAAGAACATTGGAAGACCCTCAGAAGACTGAAGTACCTATCCCAGACAAAGAAGAAATATTACCCCTGAGTCCTAGGAGAGAATCTCAACAACGCGCAGTGACTATGCTAAAAGAAGATAGGAATCAGAATGAAAAGAGATAGACCGAGTTGAAGATCACTAGAAAGAAGGCTATAAAGATAAGTAAGAAGAGGGATATGATTGAAAAGTTATAGAAGTCCCCAGAGGGGGTATCACAGAAAGAAAACTTGCAGAATGGGAACTTCGCCAGGATATCAGAACAACGACATAGGTCACTTCATCGTGGCGAAGCAATATAATCGTTGGGGACGATATATCCATTTGACTGATGCTTCGAACGGTTGGAAAAACATTTATGGCTCACCACCTGACCATTGGACCACACCATAACAGACATAACAAGAGTTAATGAAGCCTCATACCCGTTGCAAGCAATCCGTTGCTGAGTTTCCTTTTTACCCCATCACGCCATGCATGAAGAACACTTTTTCCAAATCAAGAATTTGAGCTCGTAACCTTGGTTAAGATTGTCCAATGATCATTATGCTCTTACTTTCCATCTTATTTCCGTGTCTACATTACTTCGTGAACCCAAAATTATTAACCCTGAGTGCGTATGTACGAAGAGCTTAGCGCACTTGAAGAATTTTTGAAGGAGGTACTCGTTGATCTTAGGACTGAGAAAGTCATGTCAGAAAGAAGGATGTCTGTAGGTGTGCAAGCATCAACGACATGAGCCATCCAAGATTCTCCATTGACTGCTCGTGGAGAAAGAACTTCCAGAATCACGACAAAGACGAGAACGAAGCATAGAGACAATCTTGCGAATGCTAAGTTGATTCCAAGCATATTACCTACGTATATACCTCCTATGAGTGACATAGTGAATAGAGATAGCGTGCTTAGAGATTTTGACTATGCCTTGGTCACTGCGCACCTCCTAAAATGGATACACGCAGTTCACACAGACCAAGATAAGATATCAGTGTTGAAGTTTAGTGACTTCAACCTTGGAGACCGTAAATCTTACAGTATGCTCTCTCCACATAAGTATGTAACCAGGATGAAAGGCAAGAATTCAAAGATTATCCCCCAACCTTGGACCCATAACCTTGTGCAATCTACCCTGCTTAATGTTATGAAGATCCCACACTTCGGACGACATCAAGAAGTGACTGCATGTGTTAAGTTGCTGTTATCTTGTTACCATGGAGGATATTTATGGCTGAACTGACGTATCACAGTGGATTCGACCTTGATCCATTGGATCACTGGGATGAGCATGCAAGGCCCCGAACCACATGATTTTTACCCTGGAAAGACCATAGACCGATCCTTAGCACATAAGATAAAAGAGACTTATGGTGATGTCGAGAAGGGAACGCGAGGCTACAAGGTAGCCTTTATTCAGAAAGACACAGTGCGCCTCACCTATCAACTAATTTCTAGGAAATTAGTTCGCAAGAACCGGCCCACCCAAGTCACTGGATTCGTAGTAGACCTCGCAGGAAAGTGCACGGAGGGCCTACAGATGAATTGGGCCAAGTACTTGGTAAACCAACTGGATCTCAATTGCAGAGAATCCTAGGACCAAGGATATGAGTTCCATTTCAGTTGGCTCCTGATCCTGATTGCTTTCATTGCATGAGAGATGCTAGAAGGTGTGACCTTCCCAGACATCAAGCCATTTGAACAGTTGGCCGCAAAGTTCAATACCATGTGGTACTCGAACGATATGAATAAACAATGGCAGTCAAATTCCATGTTTCATTAATATTATAATCAGTTGAAAGTAGCTATCCAGTCTACACCGCGCATCACTCCGAACACCCTCCATAGGTTTCAGCCACTGATGAAGTTCAACGCAGGTAGACACTTTCTCTACATCACAGTGTGTGCTAATGAGCACAAGCAGTAGTTACAGTCCTATTATAAATTAACAGAAGAAGATCTATAGGAGATCACAAAGGAATGGTCGGCAAACCTCCTTGTTCTACCTAACCGTGCAGAGATATCTGATGTAGGCAGTCCGGAAGCTGCACAGGATATACCCAGACCTAGCACGCAACAGAAGATAAACGAAGTGCAAGACTTAAGCAGTGCCTTGGTGAAGACTACTTCCATCACGCCAGGGAAAGAGGGTGATGGTGAAGAGTTAGAAGAAGTCGAACATAAGTGCAGAGACAAAGCAGAGCTTTTGAAGAAGAGAAAGGTTTCACCTCAGAAACCTTCTTCCTGGAAGAAGTCCAAAGCTCCCGTGACTAAGCTACAAACCACACTGACCCCAACTGACTTTAATTTCATCATTGCAGCCCTGAACGATGCTGCGCTGGAGATAGTAGAGACACAGGAGGTGAAGCAGGAGAAAATGTATAATCGTATTGAGATAGAGCTCCAAGAAGTGTAGCAGACACTGCAGTCTAGCCACGCAGTATCCACTGTGCCTCTGACAATAGGAACACTAGAACCAGGGGATGAGCCAACTCAAATCCACCAGATTGCTGATACAGTCGAAGCTCGCCTTCGACGGGCTCAAGAAGAAATAACACAAGCCACTTAGGCTTTAACACATGTACAAGGAGTTCTTATGGAGCAGCGCAGCATGTCAGAACAAGAAAAGATTGCTCTCTAAGAAAAATGGGATGCAGAGAAAGTAGAGCTACAACAAAGCAAGGAACAATTGCTTTCCGAGAAACTCGAGATAAAAGAACTGGTCAACAGAGCACTTCACTCTGTGACCATCATTGAAGTATAGACAAAAGAATAGGTTCCATAGCAGGTGGCACAACTGGAAGGAGTAATCTAGAAGCTCCATCAACGCATTGCAGATCTAGAGCTTCACGTAGTACCTGAGACCCCACATGAGATTAGAGACCAAAGAGAAACAACTTCTTGTAGTGCAGTTGACAGATTAAAATCTCTTTCCTTGGAGTGTAATCAACTAAGTAACCAGAGCACCCATACATATGAAAACCTTATAGAGAATCCAAAATTACAGACATTGGAATCGCAGCTCCAGGAAGAAAAACAACATGCAGATACACTTCAGGCGCAGCTGAAGGCCCTGTCTGCAGTAGATAGAATGAAAATATCTCACGAACAATGAACAACTCAACATAAGATCCATATGATCTAGAGAAAAGTGATGGAAGTCACTCAATGAATCCAACTTGTACAAGACAAGGCATGCCTGTTGTTTT
>CBVK0104167248.1:0-11972 GCA_900067695.1 Picea abies
AAGAAATGTTCTTTCATGAAGACATAACTCATATACTTGGGTTTTGTGATCTCTTCAAATGAGTTGAAGATGGATCCAGAGAAGGTGAGGGAAATCAAGGTATGGCCTTCTCCAAGAAGTGTGTTTGAGGTAAGAAGTTTTCATGGGTTAGTAAGTTTTTATAGGAAATTCATCAGGAATTTTAGTAGAATTTTTGCACCCATACTAGACACTGTAAATAAAAATAACAGATCCTTTAATTGGACATCAAAAGCTAAAAAAGGATTCAGAGTATTGAAAGAGAAGATAACGGAAAAACCGATTATGATTCTTCTAGATTTCAAGAGGACATTTCAGGTGAGATGTGATGCAAGTGGAGTAGCTATTCGTGCAGTCTTGAGCCAAGACAATAAGTCGATTGCTTATTTCAGTGAGAAGCTAAATGACACTAAGAGGAAGTACTCAATGTATGATAATGAGTTTTATGCTATAATACAAGCCTTGAAAAAATGGAGGGATTATCTCATTCTGAAGGAGTTTGTCTTGTACAGTGACAATCAAGATTTACAGTTCATAACTAGGCAGGAGAAATTGAATCAAATACATAATAAATGGATAGAATTCATGTCGAATTTTACTTTATTTATTAAGCACATTAGTGGAAGCGCTAACAAAGTTGCTTATGCTTTGAGTAGGATATGTCTGATTATGTACGAAATCCAAGTGGAGACCTTAGGGTTTGAACACCTTAAGGGGATGTATCGTGAAGATCCCGATTCTAAAGAGGCCTACGAAGCATGTGGAAACCATTTGCTAAAGGAAATAAGTCAATGGATGGAATATTTGATCCATGATGGACTGTTGTTCAATGGGAGTCAATTATGTATTCCAAAATGCTCAATGAGAGACAACCTGTTGAAGGAAAAACATAGTGGAGGATTGGCTGGACATTTCGGCCATGATAAGACTTATGCACAATTAAGTTCTTCATAACATTGGCCAGGTATGAGGTCCAACGTGAAGAAATTTGTAAACAAGTGTAGAATCTTCCAGTATGCAAAATGAAAGTAGCAAAACACTCGTCTGTATCAACCATTGCCTATTCTAGACAGGCCGTGGGATGCCATAAGCATGGATTTTGTTTTGGGATTACCAAGAACCCAGAGGGGGAGTGAATCTATATTGTTAGTGGTTGACAGATACTCAAAGATGGCACATTTCATACCATGCCAGAAAACTGGTGATGCTAGTCACATAGCCAATTTGTTTTTCAAGGAGATTGTGAGATTACATGGCATTCATAGAAGTATAGTCTCAGACAAAGATTCCAAATTCATGGGACACTTTTGGAGAAATCTATGGAGGAAGTCGGGGAATTTTTTTTCCTTTAGTTCAACATATCACCCTCAGATAGACATACATATTGAGGTGGTGAATCATAGTTTGGGAAATTTATTGAGGAGTTTAGTCAGTGAACATCATAGTCAGTGGGATCAAATTCTGCCCCAAGCAGAATCTGCATACAATGATTCACCGAACAGAAGCACTGAGAAGAGTACATTTCAGATAGTGTATGGAATGCATCTGAGAGGAATTTCAAAGTTAATAACTTTGGGACATGATGAGTTTTGAAGTGCAGGAGCAAAAGACTTTGCTGCAGAAATGCATAAGCGACATGATGAGATAAAAGGAAAGTTACAAGATAGCAACCAGAGGTACAAGATCCGCGTTGATCAGAGAAGAAGAGAGGTTCATTTTGAGGTTGGAGATCAAGTTCTGGTACACTTGAGGAAGGAAAGGTTCCCAAGGGGAACATATAACAAATTAAATATGAAGAAGATAGGACCATGTAAAATCCTCATAAAGTTCGCTACAAATGCTTATGAGATTGAATTGCTAGAAAATATTGGAATATCACTGATATTTAATGTTGCAAACCTGTACCCTTACAAGACGTATGGTACAGGAGAATCAAATCACCAGAAGAAGGAAATCCAGTGGGAAAAGCAGATTCCCACAATAGATGGAGAAAATTCTAGATCAAAGAATTAGTAAGAAGACCAGGAGGAAAACTTATTTTGAGTACCTAGGGAAGTGGAAAGATCACCAAGCAAAGGATGTTAGTTGGGTAACTGGACTTGATATCTAGAGACATGGGAAGATAGTGGAGGAAATCATGGACAAGAGTCCATGAATTTTTTGTCCATAGAAGTATGATGCAGGAGCATTGCCATCAACACTAAAGGAGGTTGAGCAGAGGACAACTCAGCACCCAACACATACATTTAAAGTCGGTTTTGATCCCAAGAAGGGCACATTATATTAAAATTTTGAAACCATTTTAATTAAAGAACTTTTTAATATTTGGAGGCTTGAGCCATTGTATAGGTTCGAAAAAGATTATTACCGTCATAATTATCTGTAGGATTGTACGGATACTGAGCACCAACTCATATTTGAATGTAAATGCCATTTAATTGTATTAAGCCTTACAAGGATGATTTTAAGGATGGAAATTTATTTTAAAATGTAGAAACCTTGGCGAATCTTACTAATCCTTCATATGTCAACTATAAATGTTTAGATATATTTTTGTAAAAAAATTCAAATTTCTAATTATTTTATATAGTTTTTAAATTTTTTTGGCAATTTTTAAGGTAAAATAATTTTTTTCTATAGAATTTGGGTGAATCATTTTTAAAATAGCGAATCTCGTTTTTGGAAAAAACATGGAAAACTATACCATGAGTGAAGTTTAGCCCCTAAAATCATCCCTGAAGCCTTAGTAGGAGAAGTATTTTATTATGATAGGTTAGCACTAAGGTAGGTTGGATGGAAGGCTCGAGAAGCTCCTCGTGTATAGATATATGTGTTCCTCATGTATATATATATGTGTTTTATGCCCAAATGAGGCTGCTAAATGTAAATGTAAGAAGACTGTTGAAGGCAAATATTTTTTTCTGCTGAAATTAAAGGGAGCTGCAGAGAATTGTATGAGTCCATGTACATACTTTGTTGAATGAATATAAACAAAGAGGTTTGATTCCAAATGCATGGTTTTATTTATTTCTAAGTTAATGGAGTGAATGTCAGCTTCTCTGTTTTATTTGTTTTATGTGCTTGAGTATGGATTTTATGGTTAGATGTGTGAAATTTTAATGTTCCATAAGTTTCAATTGTTTCTCTTCTGAGGAGTGCATAAAGCCCATAAGGTGTGTGAAGGACGAGTCGAGTCTGACTCAGAAGATCAGAAGAGGTAGCATGAAGCTTTGAAGAGGAAGTGCAAGGAGCACACAATCGCTCAGTGGAGAGAAAATTTGAGAACAAACCCGTGCAAGGTGTGCATTGGTACTGCACTCAGTTGGAGTGTTGAAGAGTCTAAGTCTAGAGAGCGCAAGGAGTGCGCAAAATTTTCTCGAGAAACTTCAAATTCTCGAGGCGAATAAGCACCAGAGGTGCACATGAGTGACTTAGAAAAATTTCTAAGTCTTTAAGTTCTAAAGTGTTCAAAGTAGTGCAAACCAAAGCACTAGAGGCCTTAATCACTTCACTTGGTCAAGATCAGGAAGGATAGTGACCAAGATCCTTTGAAAAAGGAGGAGTTTTTTTAGTTTGGAGGATGAGCGGATGAGATCCACTCATGGAGAAATGAAGTCTTTCCTAGCCGCTGGATTTGGGAGAGTAGCACATAAGTTACCACCAGAAGTCCTTCAGACTTAGCGAGTTCGAAAAAATTTAAGTTGAGGAGGGCGTAGGAGTCGGAACCCCCAAATTTCTGAAGTCCAAAACTCATCTGGAGCGTTGATTCCAGTGGACCTGTTTCAGTGGACAACGAGTTCGGAAGATCGAGCATCCAGGAGAAAGGGGACGTGATTGTGAAAGTTTGAAAATACCCCGAAGATTTGAAGAGCAGAGTAGAGCTCCACTGTTGATAAATGGGAGACGCGTGCAATAGATCTCAAGATCTGGAGATTCAGCACTACGAGAGATCTGTGAAATGGTGCTTCAAAAAGTCTCGAAGCCTGGAGCTGTGAAGTGGATTTTCATCCTTTTATCAGGGGAAGTACTAGAACCATCCAATCTAGTTTGGAGTTCGACTCTCCGAGAGCATAGAGTGGTTGAGAAGATAGGACCCCCGAAGCCTGAAGTCCCGAATTCTTCGGGAATTTGAGTTTAGCCCATGGTTTTTGGCTCACGGTCCCTTGTAGGACTTGCTAGTGCTCAGGGACCCTCGAAAAACGGATTTTGTATTCGGAAAGAAATACTTAGGACCTATGTAGTTGGTTTGGAGGGATCAGAAGGAGCCTGCGAGCTGACCTGGCTCTCAAAGTCAAACGATCCTAGACCAAGAGGTCATGCAGGCCCCAGAGAGTGGTTGGGGGTTTGCATCAATTTCTCCCTCTCAAGAAGTCACAACTTTGTCTTTCAAATTGGAATTTGAAACCACAAACAATATTGCAAAATGTGAGGCTCTGGTTTTGGGGCCGAGGGCTGCTAACGATATGAAAATTGAAGAATTGTAAGTTTTTGGAGATGTAGAGATGATTGTACATCAGGTCAGAAATATATATCAAGCAAAGTATCCAAGGATGAGGACTTACAAGAATGAGGTATGGGATCTTATTGACAATTTCTTCCTAGCTGTCAACATATCCTTTGTTCCTAGAGAAGAGAATACATTGGCTGATTCCTTGGCTATTTTTGCTAGTAACTTTAAAGTCCCACTACCTCCTAAGCTCAAGTATGATGTTGAGGTAAAGTATAGGCCTTATCTACTTGACAATGTAAAACATTGGAAGGTTTTTGATGATGATCTTGAAATAAAAATATTTATTGAAACATTAGAGGAATTTTCTGCTCTTCACATTGTTCAAGACCCAAATGATGAAAATAGTCCTCATGATGATAAATTTCCGAACAAGATTGCAGACCACAACCATATTCCCAAGGGATTGGTTCATTTGGAGAGATTATTTGATAGTAATGATGTTGCTGTGAAAGTGAGAGGTTCAAATGAAGATGTTGATCTGACAAAGTAAAATTTAGGTACTGATGA
This sequence comes from Picea abies, assembly GCA_900067695.1. Classification (NCBI taxonomy): domain Eukaryota; kingdom Viridiplantae; phylum Streptophyta; class Pinopsida; order Pinales; family Pinaceae; genus Picea; species Picea abies. Next base: position 5,036 of record CBVK0104167248.1, read on the forward strand.
AGATCCCAAGTATGTCAATCTATCTAGTAGTTTGTCACAAAAACAAAGAGATGAGTATATCAAAATGTTAAAGGAATTTGCCGATGTCTTTTCTTAGAAGTATGATTATTTGAAAACTTATGATATAAGCATTATCGAGCATAAAATGCCTTTGAAGGATGATACAAAACCATTTAGACAAAAACTAAGGCAGATCAATCCTATGTTGTTGCCTGTCATGGAGAAGGAGGTCAAAAATTGCTTGATGCTTAGATCATCATACCTTTGAGGTATTCTGAGTGGATAAATAATCTAGTCCCTATTAGGAAAAAGAATGTTGAAATCAGACTTTGTGGTGATTTCAAAAATTTAAACATGTGTTCTAGGGAAGATAATTACCCCTTGCCTAAGATGGAGCATATTTTGCAAAGGGTGACACACTCAACAAGGATGTCCATGATTGATGGCTTTTTAGGCTACAATTAGATTTCTGTTTTACTTGAGGATATGAAGAATATAGCATTCACCACTCCTTGGGGTACATTCATGTATGCTAGGATGCCATTTTGTTTCATGAATGCAGGGGAAATCTTCCAACGTGCAATGGATATTTATTTTATTCGAGAAAATGATAAGTTTGTGGTAATCTACTTGGATGACATCACAATGTTTTCAAAATCTGATCAAGAGCACTATAAACATTTGAAGAAGGTGTTCCTCAAATGCAAAAAATATGGACTGTCACTCAATCCCAAGAAGTCCCTTTTTTCTATGAAGGAAGGTAAGCTGTCGAGACATATTTTCTCAGCTGAAGGGGTAAAAATTGACCAAGTAGAGTAGAGGCTATCAAGACTCTATCTCTCCCTATGTCTAAGAAAGAGATTCAGTCCTTCCTGTTGAACAACTTAGGGGGGGGGGTGAATCAATTGTTACTGAGCTTAAACAATTATGCTTATTTTAAACTCTTTACATAGCATTTAATGACAATCACAATAATGCAGAGAAGTAAGCAATAGAACATTCAACATCAACCACACATATGAGATACACAAAGACAAATATTTCCTGAGGAAACCCACATAGGGTAAAAACCTCTTCTTCTTTATATGATAAGTAATCTTTACATTCTTTACATTATCATACATATAAGCACCAACTCATAATGAGGAACCGCTCTTCCGATCTCAGGGTAAAAATTGACCAAGTAGAGTAGAGGCTATCAAGACTCTATCTCTCCCTATGTCTAAGAAAGAGATTCAGTCCTTCCTGTTGAACAACTTAGGGGGGGGGGTGAATCAATTGTTACTGAGCTTAAACAATTATGCTTATTTTAAACTCTTTACATAGCATTTAATGACAATCACAATAATGCAGAGAAGTAAGCAATAGAACATTCAACATCAACCACACATATGAGATACACAAAGACAAATATTTCCTGAGGAAACCCACATAGGGTAAAAACCTCTTCTTCTTTATATGATAAGTAATCTTTACATTCTTTACATTATCATACATATAAGCACCAACTCATAATGAGTCTACAACCTCTATTTTGCAAGTTGCTACTTGCTGAGAGCACCAACTCTCTGGGTTCTCTAGCACCAACTAGAAGGAAGCACCAACTCCCTGGTTTCTCTAGCACCGACTAGAAGGAAGCACCAACTCCCTGGTTTCTCTAGCACAAACTAGAAGGAAGCACCAACTCCTCGGTTTCTCTAGCACCAACTAAAAGGAAGCTACAACTCCCTGTGTTCAAGCACCCAATTGAACCTTTGAGGACAACAGTCCTCCCTAGCACCACCCTACCACCCTCAAATGTAAATCTTTGCTATTAAGACTTATTACAACGATATAAAGTTCTTTAATGGCTTACCGGTCTCATCACTGTTCTGCTACACTGCGTCGCTCTGCATCAGTGTCTCTTGCACACTCCTTGCACTTTCTGTTCTTTTGCCTTTTATGCTCTCTGCACCATGTCCCTTAAATGCACCATTCCTCTTCTCTGTCTTTCAGCTGCTGCACACTCCTCCTTCTACACTCATGAATCCCTCTCAACAACAACAACACCCATCTCTTCTATGTTTTGCATACTTATAGTCTCTGTGCACCTTGTGCATGCTGTCTCGCCATGCTTCTGCATGCTCTCTAATGTCAAGTACTCTACCTGTTCATCATGGAAAATCTTCATATTCTCTGGTAGTTAGATCCATTTGTCAATTGCCTCTACAAACAATCTTCATTCCACTGGCAGATTCCTAGAGACTCTTAAGCTCCATTAGTGGTTTCTAGTAGTTACACTGTGAACCTCCAAAGACTGCTTCAACAAATGAATCACCATTGATTGATTAACTATGAAGAGCAACAATAGCCCTTCGATCATACTTAAATTCACCTGCACTGTTGGATGGAGTTCATAGGGTCTTGCATTTAATTCATATGCCCACTGGTTGTGACCGAGCACTAAACAAAGTTTTAATTTCGTGATCTCGCATCTCGACATTCCTGTGATAGAAGATCTCGACACTCCAAGTCGCGATCCCTGAGACTCCGAGATGGAGCTTAGCACCGCTAGCTTCTTCCCCTCACGTGACCACTGACTGTGACCACAGGCTGCGCCAAAAGGCACTTCATATTTCGTGAACTTATAAACTTCATCGAGCCTGATCAACGGTCGAGATCTCCGATGATCCGATGGTCCAAATCTCATCGTGATCTCTCATATCGTGATTCCTGTGATGAAGAGTCTTGATGCTCCAAGTCGCGATCGCCGAGACTCCGAGGTGGAGCTTAACTCTGCTAGCTTCTTCCCTTTACGTGACCACCGACGGTGACCACAAGCTGCACCAAAAGGCGCTTCGTGTTTCGTGGACTTATGAACTTCATCGAGCCTGATCAACGGTCGAGATCTCTAATGATTCGACGGTCTAGGTCTCATCACAATTCCTGTGATGAACGATCTTGATGCTCCAAGTTGTGAGTGCCGAGACTCCGAGATGGAGCTTAACACCGCTAGCTCCTTCCTCCATCTTCTGCAGATGTAACCACTGGTTGTGACCACAACCTTATTCTAAAATGCATTTCGCACTTTCACATCTCGGGTATGCTGTGATGAGTCCTCTCATGAACTCCGAAATAGGGCTTGGCTTCTCTAGCTCTCTACAATGTGACCATGAGATATGACCACTCGCCAATCAAATGAGCACTTTGATCCTTTGACTTTCCAGTCAGCAAAATTATGATCTTTTTCCATGTGTCCTCTGGATCCAATGGTCCATGACTGTCCTCGATGGACGGCCAAGATTCCTTCACAGTTTTGGAGAGTTGGATGACTCTTGGTCATATCCACCTTGCAGCTTCACCATATCTAACGGCTACTGGTCCTTCGTAATTACTCCAGATCTGACAGCCCAGATCTTATCGCGATTTCCCCACTTCACGATCCTTCTTCATGCCTGATCAACGGTCCACAGTCCTTGGTGATCTGACGGTCCAGATCTTTTCATGATCTCGCATATCATGAGTTTGAACCTCTTTCCTTTAGATTTCCTGATCTGCAAAACTCCGAAACAAAACCTTTGTCGTTCACCACGTGTCCTTCTTGAATCAACTGTCAATATTGTTATCACGATTTTGCATATCGCGAGTTTGAACCTCTTTCCTTTGTATTTCTCGATCTGCGAAACTTCGAAAACCTTTGTCATGCTATGATTGTTTTCCTCCTTCTGAGATTACACTGCTGATCTTGCCATTCGATCGCTGCCGTTCTTCCTTGCTTACCTGTCTGCTGATCTTCCTTGCCTGCCTGTTTGTCATTGTTGTTGCTGTTCTTGCCATCAATGACAAGCATGCTCTTCTTGTAAACATGCCAACACTTCTTGGGTAAGATAAAATTATTGAGAAGATTTATATCCAATTTTGCTGAGTTGGTCAAATTTATCACATCCATGTTGAGAAATGGGAATGAGGTAAAATGGACACTTGAAGCTAAGAATTATTTTGATCAAATTAAACAAGCATTGGCTAAAGCACATGTTATTATCAATCTTGATTATTCAAAAAAAATTCTCTTATTTTCTTTTGCCTCAAATGATACATTTACTGTTGTCCTCCTTCAGAAAAACTCAGATGGAATGGAGCAACCTATTTATTTTTTTAGTAGAGCTTTGAGAGATTCCGAAGTCAGATATGACATCATGGAGAAGCAAGATTATGATTTGTTCAAATCCCTCAAATCTTTCAGAGTATATGTTCTGCATTCCAAAATTATTGCTTATGTCTCTTCAAGCTCTGTTAAAGAAATTTTGATTCAGCCTGACATAGATGGAAAAGGAGTAAGTGGATTACCAAAGTTATGGAGTTTGATATTGAGATGAAACCTACCAAGATGGTGAAAGGACAAGGTTTAGTTAGATTATTAGCTGAATCAAATTGTAAGGCACTTGGGGTTAATTCCATGAATGTTAATTCTTAAAATTAGCAAACTGATATTCCTAGTAGCAACTCACATATCAGCCCAAAGTTGACAGAGTGTAGTTGGTACAAGGACCTCATCCATTTATTGCAAACATTGCTGCCTCCTAATGGACTTGAAAGGACTAAGTTGAGGGATTTAAAGCTCAAATCAATTATATATTGCATTGTTGATCATGTTTTGTATTGGAAGGATCATGTTTTAAGATGCTTGGATCCAAAAGAGGCAAAGCAAACCATGACATATTTTCATGATAGTCTATGTGGAGGTCATCATTTTGGGAGGATACATCATATAAAATACTCAGAGTTGGGTACTTTTGGCCTAGCTTATTCACTGATGTATGTGCAAATATCAGAGCTTGTGATAAATGTCAGAAATTGTCAGGCAAGCAACAACTAATTTTTTTGCCTCTGAAGCCCATAGTGGTATCTGGTCCTTTCCAGCAGTGGGGATTAGAATTCATTGGATAAATACATCCATCTTCAAGTGCCCAACATCGTTGGATTCTAACTGCCACTAATTATTTCACCAAGTGGATATAATCCATTCCCACAAGAAATGCAACACATAAAGTAGTCATTGGTTTTCTAGAAGACATTTTGTCAATATTTGGCTATCCTAATAAGATTGTTACTGATAATGTTGCAACTTTTAAAGCTGAGCCTCTGGTCAAGTTTTATGAAAAGTTTGGGATACAACTTATTCACTCTACGCCATTGTTGGCCCTTGACCAAGTTTTGGGAGTTTCTTGGTCATGTTGACCTATTTTGGGACTTCGACAGCCTGTCGAAGGAGGAGTGCAAGACGAAGTGAAGATCACGGGATATCGACCCCCTTTTTGGGTTTTTGGGAATATCTAATGGGAATGGGATGTCGGCCCATGGGTTTACCCATGTGTAGGCCTATTTTGTAATATATATATACAGATGTCTAGGCCATATAGAGGAAGAGTAGAATAGTGCATCTATGTGATGTGATGATATGCTAAGTGCTAGTACGAATTGTAAGGACTTTGTGCATGACTGTAAGAGAGTTGCAGAGCTAAGTGCAGGTCCTTGTAGCAGATTGTGGAAGGCTTTGTGCTGTAATGCAAGGAAGAAGGATCTAGCGAGCTGCTCAGATTTTCTGTCCTGTGCGGAGTAAGGGTTTTGAAGGCTTTGTGCTTGTAACCGATTGACTAAAGACAATAAAGAAGAAGAGTTGGTGGACATAGCCCCAGGGTGGGGGTGAACCATGTAAACACTGTGTTATGTACTTTGTGCTTTCTCTTGACATGTTCACATGTTATTTGCTAAGTGCTTTGATATGTTTAGATAGATATTCTTCTGCTTTGTGCTTATGATATGTGAGAATATTAGATCTAATCAAGATAGTCATGCTCAGTGCTTGATATGCTCATTCTGATCCATTTATATGCTAAGTGCTTAAATACTGTATATTAGGGTGAATGCTGCAAAGCTCTGTTTGATGAACGAAGTGATTAGTGATTGCATATTGAGGAAATGACGGTGCTAAGTGCTTTATCGAGTATTATAATCACAGATATGTGTCCCAACTAAGGTTGCAGACACTTGAGTCTTGCAACCACCTCTGCCTCTACCTCGGGTGAGACTTCATCTGCTTCACAGGTGTTGTCGAAATGGCCTGTAGTTAGGGCTTTGTTGGTGCACTGTTGTAGCTTTGAACCCTAGGTTTTCCCCTGTGCCAAAAAATGGTTCCGTTGTCGGGACCTGAAACTGTGATTGTTGGGAACTGAGGAAGAAGAAAATTTTTGCAAAGATTCGACTTGGGATTGTGAAAGATTTGTGCATAGATCTATGCCCTAGTGTGCAGTATTCTACTTGACTTATAAAGATCTGTGCTAAAAGAAAGAAGCCCGATCTGAAGAAAAGAGGTCGAATTTGAAGGAAAGAAGAAAGATATGAAAGATTTGTGCTCTAAGAAAGGTAAAAGTGAGAAATTATGATTAAAAGAGGTAAGATCTGCAAGCTCTGTGCTCTGATAAAGGTAAAGATAGTAATTTTTTTTGTTTTTTTAGATCTGAGTGCTTTGTGCTCTGTAGAAGTAAGATAAGTGGAAATTTTTGTTTCTAGAGTATGGATCCAGGTATGTTTAATAACATTTGTCCTAGTTTGAAAACCAGGGTATTGATAGATGAAAGAAGATTTGATATTAATAGATCTGACAGGAATAGTGAAAGATATGTTATACCTATGCATAGAAAGAATGTTTGGACTAGTGAATGGATGCAGGATCCCATAAAGAATTTATTGCAGGTTATCTCCTATGATCCTAGTGCACAATACATAAGAGGTTGGGGATCATTTAAAAGAAAGAGAGGATTAACCCTCTATTATAGTTGCAGAAAACTGGGACATCTTTCTAAAGAATGCCCTGGGAGAAGAACTAGTTGTCTTTGTTGCAAAGATATTGATCCAGATTATTTTCGGCACGAAATGAGAGCGGAGATATAATAAAGAA
>CBVK0104167290.1:0-10261 GCA_900067695.1 Picea abies
CCACTCCCTGACTTAGACACATATGTTGATTTAATTGCCTTGGAGAAGTTCACTCACAAAAATCCTATTCTAAGGCACTAAATCCTAGGCTAGTCCGTGGACCCTAGAGAATAAAATCATTACTAATAAATTTTAAATTATAGCAACGATTGTATGGCCATGATTACTCAAAAAGGTATGCTAATGAAACTCATGGTGTGATGACTCTACAAGAGAAGTAAATATTAAAGTAATGAAAAGTCTTAACTTTAAATTTTGATGAATGATATGCTCCTAAAAAAAATGCAATATTCAAACTCAAATTTGGAATTCATAAGTAAAGATACAATATTTCACTATATGCACTAATATAATGATAGGGATTCAAAGACAAAAATGCCAAGCAATGCAAAATGTCTATTTTTTTTTTTCAATATATCGAAACTGAAAATGCATGGAATAAAAAGTAACTTGACATATATATCCCTACTATGTATAAAAAAGAGATAACTCAAGTAGGATATCAAGCATTGAAACACCCATCCCAATGTATAAGGACAATAAAAATGAAAAGATGAAGAGAAAGACTTCGCCCTGAAATTCAACCAAAAGAGGATTTCCTATCATCCCACATGCACTAAATAGGAACTAAAGAGACCTAAGAAGGCTCAACAAGCATCAAATCCCACCCAACAAACACTAGACCAAGAAAACAGGCAAGGAGAAAAGATGTGCGCGATTGTTTGGGCAAACAGAGCATATATATGCAGCTTGCAGTGAGACATTTTGTGTGTATATGCGACTACCAAGGAAAAAGGTGTGTATATTCTTTAAAACAAGGCCACACAAGGGAGGAAAGATGGAAAATCAGACCCAGAGTGAACATGAGCTGTCAAGCAACATTACGAAAAGAACCACAATAGAAATGAGAGCAATCTAAAGAGAAAAGTACTTCAAACCCTAAGAAAGAAGATTCATCCCCAGTATGGTCGCCATTTTTGTTACGAGGAAAATCTCTCTATGGATAGGGTGAACCACAACAGATAGGTATGACTGCAGAAATCAACTCTTTCCCATAAACATGCTATATAAACCAATGTGCAAGCGACATAAGAAAGGGACCTACCTCGTCCAGATGTTTGATGATGTCCACCATTTGAGAAGTTTGACCCAAATATTTATACCTGCAGCAAGTTCTCAACAAACAAGCAAAGCAAGCATATAGTGATAATATAAAAGGTTAGCACATTAGATAGCATAATCCATTAATATAAAAAACAAACATGCCCATGGATAATAAATCATATATTTGTAAGATATCAATTGGACGAGAAGAGATTATTTCTATTAATAAATGATCAGCATAAGTGAAAATATTACAGACCTCCGTGTCGGCATGGTTTGGAACCAAGAAACCAAGTTCCTTCCAACTGGGTCTCCACCACTTCAATCCTCCACCAAAGGCAAGCTCATATAAGGGAGACAAAGAAGTTCTCCATCAATAAGGGAAGATCTTGGGGGATGAACACGGTGTTCATACTTAAAGGACAAAGGGATGCAAAATCAATATGAAGTAATAATTTATCCAGAGTAACTTTTCTCTCAAAGTTGAATTCTATCTCCTTTTCCATAGCTCAGAATTGGCCCATTTATAGCCTTCAAAATGGAACTGAAGGGTCGATTCAGAATAATTCCAGTATATGGAATGCCAAGGATTAGAGATCTCCTATAGTGACATGGAAACTTGACATTTAATTTTCATTTTATGGCACAAATCCCAATGTACACGGGTTGTAGTGGAGCAGCCTACGTATACACTTGTTGTATAGTGTGCAAGATGCAAACAAGTGGAAAAATATTAATTTTTGTCTCTGGATTTTATCAACAAGGAAGATAATTCTGCATAGGGAAATGGAATAAGGCCCTCTATGCAAGATTTCATAGGGTGAGGCAAATCTTGCTATAATAGTATCTCACACACTCTCCCGTTGAGTGCATCAACCACCTTGTTCTCTTTAACCTTGACATGTTTCATATCAAAGTCATACTTACTAAGGAATTCTAGCCATCTTCTTTGCTTGGCATTTAAATTTTTTTTTCCAAACAAATATTTCAAACTATTATGGTTTTTTCTCAACTCAAATATTTTCCCCATGAGGTGGTGCCTCCACACATTCAAGGCATGTACTATGGTTTCCAATTCCAAATCATGAGTAGCATGATGCCTTTCATGCTCTTTTATTTTCCTTTATTTTTAGCATACCACATGCCCATTTTGGATAAGGACTCCACCAAGACGTTATTTACATGCATTAGTGAACAAAATAAAATCTTCCTTAGGATCAACAACTTGCAAAATTGGTGCACTTGTCAATAAATATTTCAAGTGCTGAAAACTTATTTCACAATCAGGTGTCCACTCAAATATCACACCTTTATTTTGGAAATATGTGATTGTATGTGCAATATTTGAGAACCCCTCAATGAATCATCTATATTAATCTACAAGTCCCATGAATGATCTCACTTCCAAGACATTCCTTGGTGTTGGCCATTGTTAGGGACCTAACCTCCCTAACCCCTCACATAGATAGAATAATATATTCCATGTAATAAAGGATGACCTTAGTTAATAAGGCCTATTTAATAAATTGGAATAAGTCAATGTAAGAAAACCTAATAGAAGTTTCTAGTTATAAAAGGATCTTCCTGTAGAATGATCTTTAGAAGATATAATTAATATAAATAAGAGTATGAGTCATCAGAAGTTTCAACTTGAGAATTATTGCAATATAGCGTTGCTCTGTTGGAGGTTTCCCCCTCGAAGAGAAAAGTGAGCATTGTTTCCTATCAATAAAGGTATTATATTGGTGTTGTGGTTTCATTTATTTTGTTGTTCCACTATTATTCTCTACAATATTTATGTTTTCAGTTACTATAATAGATCTGGTACCTTACAAGTGGTATCAGAGAACTTTCCTTGGCAGAAAATTGTGGGTTATTTTTTTCAGGGTAGAGACATATTCTGGCATCTTAAATTGACAGATATATGTCATTCAATGCATAAATCCATTGTAGGGGAAGCATGCACACAAGAACTAAAATTGGTACGCAAGCGCACATTGTTGGAAACCCTTGTAACCCCTGTTGGTACCCCTTTGAGTGGTAGCGCATCCGAAAGCACATGTATATGGATCAACCTAGATATCCTGAAGCCCTTCATAGATAAAACAATAAACTGTCTGACTTCTATAGTGACATCAAGAACAACAATCAGGAAGATACTCTCTAGTACCTGGGTAGTCAGGTAATACAACTAAGGGCATGGTCTAGCCTCCTTAGTTGGTGCCTTGAGATATTGGATCAAGTACTATTGTTGGACCCTACACGTATATCAGAGAGTTATAGCACAAGGAAAACCCTTGTCTTTAGAAACCCTAAATATCCTAACCCTTGGAACATAAACAAAAAAAAAAGTAGATAAGATCTATTGTCATGCAACTTTACCTCTTGCATTTTGGTTACGAAATTACTACACATTTTTTCCTTTTAAGAATTTGGGCCTTTCACCATTGTAGTATTCTTCAGTTCAGAGTATAACTCTGCAAGAGTAAAAAACAAAATTATGGGGCCTACCCACACCCTTATTTGATACCTATCCCATTGGACTCCTCTTTTCATCTTGATTTTCTGTGACGTGAATAAAGTTGGCAAACTGATGCATGTAGTTCTTAAGTACTTTGTGATGTAATTGTAATCAAAGATGTTACAGACACCTACATCCAATAACCCCCCTTGCCTCTACCTCAGGTGAGACTTCGCCTGCTTCGCAAGTGTTGTCGAACGTTCCGGTAGTTAGGGTTTTTTTGGTGCATTGTTGAAGGGTTGAACTCTGGGTCTCCCCCTGTGCCAACAAAGAGAAACAAAGTTTCAACATATACAATGCATAGAACCAAAAATAAATTAGTTACAACATATTACATTATGCATGTACTTGAAAGGGAAAATTGCTACAGGATTTACAATTACATTATGCATATATCCGAGAAGGGAATAGTTATAGAGGAAACATTTGTAATTACCCTATGCATGTATCCAGAAAAGGAAATAGTTACAGAGATAATATTTTACATTGTGCATGAATTCGAATAGGAGAATTGTTACAGAATTTACAAATTACATTATGCATAAAGGGAATAGGAGAATTGTTACAGAATTTACAAATTACATTATGCATAAAGGGAAACATTTACAGAGATACCATTTTTCATTATGCATGTAATCAAATAGGAGAATTGTGACAGAGTTAACATTTACGAAATTTCACTATACATATATTTGAAAAAGGAAATAGTTCGATATTTAAGATTTAAACAAAATGCACCATGCATGAAAACAAAAGGAATTCATTGTACGGTTTAAATGAAATTCCCCATGCACAAAATCAAAAGGAATCATTACAAGTTTATTGAAACTCAGTAGCATATATTCAAAAGGAAACCAATACATCGATCATGATTATTCCACAAGGGAAATACCCGTGAAGATAAATATAAAACTAAATAATGATTTTATATAAATGTATGGAAACAATAACCAGGGTATTAAAAAGTTATGAAGATGCGTAAACAACAGACTTCCATGAATGGTATTACAATTCTTAGAATAATCCTAGAATGCAATTCCAAAATCAAAGGAAGTTAAGGTTGGAACCCAAATACCTTTATGGGGATTGGTATTCCGATGTATCCACGGTACCATATTCCATAATACATGTACATAAAACTGTAACACAAGTCAGGATGCATTTTGGAGTTATTTTAAAAACAACAGAAGTAAATCCTAGAATGCAATTCCAAAATCAAAGGAAGTTAAGGTTGGAACCCAAATACCTTTATGGGGATTGGTATTCCGATGTATCCACGGTACCATATTCCATAATACATGTACATAAAACTGTAACACAAGTCAGGATGCATTTTGGAGTTATTTTAAAAACAACAGAAGTAATTACACAACTAAAAGATCAACTTATTGTGGGTATAACGAGTATCCAGTATCTATGTCCATTGCTCAAACTACGCCGAATGTACAAGGAGTTGAAAGGCTAATGGGTACCCTTGAAAACAATACACATGGCCCATCATTAGTATTTTACCCGAGAACAATGGTATCAAAATTTATAAAGAAACATTATTACAAAGTAAAACTAGAAAGTAAATCGACTCTATGTGAAACCATCATTCTATTTAAATAGGATACCTAGATGGGTTCGAATATCATAGAAGAACTGAATATGTTCTTCGAACTATTATGTTCCATATAAAAATGAGTTCAGAGGTACGACCCTTCAGACTAGGAACAAAATGAAGATTTTTTTTATCACAACTAGAGTATAACCATAATATTTATATAACATACTTACACAACGAAGTAAGAAATACACCATGGAAAATGTTGCAGAGACAGAGCCAACGAACTAATAGTTACCACCACTGTGAGATGAGGGCTTGATTAAACAAAACTTATAGAGAAAACAAACAAGACAAGGAATCATTAAACCTTACCAGTTCTGTGATGATGCAACCATAAGCAACCCAAAAACTCCATGAACACTAAGTACTCACACAGTGAAAATACTCAATACTACGAGAAACTCTCATAGAAAAACGTAGATCAAAGAGACAAAAACACGAATTGTGAAATGAGCCAAACCCATGAAAGGTCGGAAGGGTTAAGGATTCAAACCAAAACCCTAACACTTGGAACAAAAAATACCTTACGCATGTACATCCTTAGGATAAACACTGATAAAATATCACCTTGAGATGGTAACTATAGGTGGTGCATGCAAATCATAGGACATGCTGGATAAATGATGAGAAGTTGGTGGAAAATTCAATTAAGGATGGTACCCATACGGATTTAATAACCTCGTAGAATGTTGTGACAACTCTGTGTATGCCAAATGTTACCCATTGTACGATATGACCAAGTTAGTAATAAAGCGTATCAAATCTCATATTAATGTTGAGTATTAAGCACTGAGATCCAAATAAAATCCAAATTAATACAAGTGAAAAGTAATGTGTGACGCGACAATGATAAACCATGGGTGTTAATTTATATGAGTACAATTAGCAAGGATCACATAATACAAACCTCAAACACTATGATAACAAGGAACTTGTATCGAATATCAACGTTAATAATATAAAGGTTTGACAATTAATTAATCATGCTAGACCTATATATATATAGCATCAAACTTGTCGTCAAGTTGAAATAGGAGTAACGCTAGAATATGGAAACTTAACATATTAGTATATAGGTTATAAAATTAATAAGTCTTATGGAATAGAACTTATGATAACCTCGAAAAATATTGTTAAGTATGGAGTTTCACAACTCACAATTAGTATAGAAAAAATATAACTTAGGTGGTGAGAAATTATGGAGGAGGGTAGGTAAAATAGATTGTTATGGTTGAATAAATGATATAATAATTTTTTTATTTTTATTTTTGGAATTTTAGGTATGTGACATAATGGTATTAGAGATGTAGGTTACAACACTTGGTCTTTTTATGGGCTTTATCACAGCAAAAACCTAACATGAAAAATTGTTTTGATTTTCTTCTTACCTCTAGAAAGAAAAATAAATTGATTTTGCAGGAAAATGACAAAAATACCTGAGGCTCAGGGAGAAGAACATCATCAAGAGAATCCTAAACAAGGGAATGTAGGTGATGGACATATCTGGGTGGATCTAAATAATGAAATACATTCATAAATTATAAATACAGTAACAAATCTAAGAGAAGAACTCAAAACGGTAAGAGCAGATAACGAAAGGATTCTAAATACTGAAGAGGAACTAAATGTAATCCTTCTAGATAAATTATGCAACCAAAATGACAATAAAAATAATGGACAAAATTATAGCAATTCTAAGATATCCAAACCAAAGAAAAAATCAATAAAATTTGAGTATCATGAATCTGAAACAGAATCAATATACAAGGATACAGAGGAAACAAAAACATCTACCGAAAGTAGTTCTAGTCCTAAACAGGGAACCAAAAAGAAAGCTAAACAACATGATGAAGTCATGGGAGAATTGAAGAATATTAAACCACCAACCTTCAAAGGGGAAGTGGAGACTAGTGAAGAAGTAGAGGCTTGGCTCTTTGGTATGCATACATATTTTCAAATCTACAATTATTCAAGTGAGCTTAAAGCTCTGATAGATATTTACAATATGAAATAAAAATAAGAAATATGGTGGAAGGATATAAAAAGAGTGAAAAGTATTAAGGAAATAAAAATGACTTGCAAAAAATTTAAGAGATATTTCAAGAAACAATATATGTCTAAAGAGTATTATCAGGGTAAAGCCAAGGAGTTCTATGAACTGAAACTGAGAAATCTTACAATGAAAGATTTATGTAGTAATTTTATGACTTTTTTACATTATGCACCTTATATAGTGGATGAAAAAAAAAATTCAACGATTCTTAAGTTGCTTACCTAGTTCTTATAAAGATCGAATTGAATTTGATAACCCAAAAAAATTGGAAGAAACCATGAGGAAAGCCAAACTCTATTTTGAGTAGTATAAAAATAGAAATGAGAATTATAAGAATTGGAGTGGGAAATTTTTTGAAAGGTTTGACCCTAAGAAGAAAGGGGGAGATTACTTTAATAGAAATGTTGATAAGAGATTTTAATGAGTTAATAAGTTTAGAATAAGTAAACCTTTCAATAAGACTGAAAATATGGGTAGCAAACCACCAACCTTCTTCAATAAAGAAACTTCCCAAAAAGAGATAGCAAAATGTTGGGAATGTAGTGGTCCTCATTACTATAAATATTTTCCTCTCACGAAGAAGGGAAGTAACAATGCACAAATAGTATAAGAAACAACTACAATTGGTGAGTTGGCAAGGCCTACACCAAAAATCAATGCAACCTTGGAAAATCGACAGGAAAATCGTCAAACTTCAATAGTAGAAATTGAAGGTATGATACATAATCAACCAGTTATTGTTTTAATTGATCTAGGTTCTAGTTTAAGTTATATTTCACCAAGAGTTGTAGAAATTTGTAAGCTACATAAAGAAAGTTTAAAAGTCTTGGTTAGTACAATTAGCTACAGGAAATAAAAGGAGAATTACACATGTTGTTAAAAACTATGAACTTGGTATGGATGACCTAAGAACACAGATAGACAAACATATTACCTTTGGGGTCTTATCATGTGTTAATCGATATGTATTGGCTTGAAAAGTTTAAGGTGGTATTATATTGTTACAATAATTCATTTACCTGCATATATGAGAGTGGTAATATTATAAACATTAAAGGAGTATCAATACTTGTTAATATTAGAGAAATAACAACTTTACAAGTTAAAATATGCATCCAAAAAGAGTGTAAAATACTTGTTGTACAAATAAATTATAATGGAAAAGAGGAAAGCAAAAAATGAGATAGATAACCTTCTCGTATTACAGGAATTTCATAATGTATTCTAGGATATTCCCAGAATACCTCCTAAGAGAGAAATAGATTTCTCCATAGGCCTAATACCTGGAGCAGTACATGCTTCAAAAGCTCCTTATAGGATGAAAATCCTAGAGTTAAATGAATTAAAAGTCAATTGCAAGAATTGATAGATAAGGAATATATCCGACCAAGTGTGTCTCCATGGGGAGCACCAATACTTTTTGTGAGAAAGAAATATGGAACTCTACATCTCTCTATTGATTATAGACAACTTAATAAAATGACTATTAAAAATAGATACCCATTAACTCATATCGATGATCTGTTTGATCGAGTACGAGGAGATACAATATTTTCTAAGATTGACTTATGTTTTGGTTATCATGAAATTATGATAAAGGACGAATATATTTTTAAAACAGATTTTAGAACGAGGTACAAACATTACAAATTTGTCATAATACCTTTTGGGATGACTAATGCCCCAACCTCATTCATGTGCTTGATGAAAAGTATTTTGGGAAAAATTCTGGATAAATTTGTGATCATCTTTATAGACGATATACTCATCTATTCAAAGGATGAAAAGGAGCATGAAGAACATTTAACAATAGTATTACAAATACTAAGAGAACAAAAATTATATGCAAAACTAAGTAAGTGTGAATTTTATAAAGATCAAATTTAGTATTTTGGACATATAATTTCCAAGGAAGGTATAACAGTTGACCCAGAAAAAATAAAGGCTATAATGAATTGGTCCGAACCTAAAGATGTTTTGGACATAAGATCCTTCATGGGTATAACTGGCTATTACCAAAAGTTTATAGAAGGGTTCTCTAAGATTGCATATCCTATAACATTGTTACAAAAGAAAGGAACTAAGTTCGCTTGTTCTGAGAAATGTCAAGAAAGTTTTAACAAATTAATATGACTCTTAACTACAAATCCTATATTAAAATTGGAAGATCTAGATAAGGACTTCGTAGTATGTACGAATGCATGCTGTGAAGGGCTTGGTGGGGTGTTAATGCAAGAAAATCATGTAATAGATTATGAATCTCAGAAATTAAAGAAACATGAAGCAAATTATGTAACACATGACTGGTAATTGGCTGCAATAATACATGCATTAAAGATGTGGAGGCACTATCTAGTGGGGCAAATTTTTTTACTATTGACAGATAATGCCACTCTAAAATATAAGTTTGATAAACAAAATTTGAATGCTCGCCAATCAAGGTGGTTGGCCTTCTTAAGCGAGTATGATTTTGAGATAAAACACATAAAGGGAAAGGAAAATAAGTTGGTAGATGCACTAAGTAGACATGCAAATCTGATCTATACAATTACTATAAGTAATTACGAAACCGATTTAGAAGAAAGGGTAAGGATAGCAGCTGAAAAAGACGTAGAATATCAAAATATTAAGTTAAATATTTCTAATAATTCAGTAGGAATAGAAGAATCAGACTTTAGATTCTTGAAAAGTTGACTTTTAATGTATAAAAACATATTATATGTACCAAAATCTAATGAAATTAGGTTGTTAATTCTATATGAACTCCATAAAAAACCATATTCTAGACATCCAAGTTACCAAAAATTGATTACTATGCTGAGAAAATAATTCTATTAGTCAAATATGAAGGGTGAAACAACTGAATATCTAGCTAGATTTTTAGAGTGTCAACAAGTTAAGGTTGAACACAAACATCCAGCTGAACTACTACAACCTTTACCCATTCCAGAATGGAAATGGGAAGTGATAAGTA
>CBVK0104167303.1:0-11046 GCA_900067695.1 Picea abies
TGTATGGTGAAGATTATGCTGGATATTTTACTATCATTTTGTCATTTCTAGCATTTCATTTCTGTTCTACATAATTTATATATCTAGTATCTTGCAGTTTATTATAGAATTTATAATAGACACATCAAAATCATATACTTTTGCAGAACAAGATTTCTAAAGGGTCCTAGAGGAAGGTACATTAATCTTGTTTACACGTCGATCAAGATATTATTATATGATAAAGGTGTAATGACCATCGAATCAGACAGCTAGACCACTCTGCAAGCATGGGGAAGATGAAGGAACCACTAAGGAAGATCTGAGAGATGGAGAAGGCTCTAGAGAGTAGCCATAAGAAGGTAGAAATGGACCACATCATGTTGGATAATGAACAAAATAGGGAAATCATAAGGATAAAAGGTGTGACATGCAACAGACAACCCTACCAGTATACTATGAATAGAAAGTAGAGGGAAGTAGTCGAGTGAGAAGGCTTGGAAAGTGACGAGGAAGAGGTAGAGGATATATGTGCCATAGGGAAGATTGAGGATATCTTGCGCATCACATATGAGAGGAAAACCATAGGTCACGGGTCCGACGCAGAAGAAGGCTCTCCATTCAAAATCTGAATTAGTGTGGAACCCACAACCCCATGTTCGACTAAGACATATGAAGAAGTTAACCAACAAATAATTAGTGGTAGAAGATTTTTTGGATGAGGGTCTAATTCAAGTAGAAGTAATTCAACAAGCAACAGTCAAGTTTTAACATCGCACGGAGTTGGTGTCACAACAAACTTCAAAATGGCGGGTCAAGATGCCACTATTTGGTTACCTAAGTTCCATGGAGAAGGGTCAAAGGACCCATAGAAGAATATTTTCAACAATGAAAATATTTGGGAAACCAAGAAGATTACAGATGAAGATACTAATTTTGTGGAGTTAGCAATTACATTCAGAGACCACGCATTAGACTGGTACTTGATTCTCATAGTAAATAACCCAACATGACTTCCTACAACTATCGTAGAAGTGAAAAGGAAGTTGATCAATGAATTTCAAAAGCCAAGTTCAAAGGATCCGTTTATGAATTAAATGATAGAGATTAAGCATGAAACAAAAGAAATGGTTTGGGAGGTGGACCAGAAGTTCAAGAGACTAAAAGGTAAGTTAAAATGGTTTGGGAGGTGGACCAGAAGTTCAAGAGACTAAAAGGTAAGTTAAATTACCCTATTAATGATATGAAACATAGAAAATTGTTTGTGAACTATCTATTTACACACTTTAAGTGTCCTTTAAGATAGCATAAATTTCAGAGCCAGGTTGAGGCTCTGCAAGAAACTTTACAATTAGAAGAAAATCAATAAAAGCATACAAACCCAATAATGGAAGAGACGAGACAAGATTTGAATAAATTAACATTCCAGTTGAATCAGAATAAAGGAAAGGAGAAAAGAGAATATGTCTGGTGTACAATGTGCAGGACAAAAGGCCATTAGAATAATGAGTGTCCATAATTTGTGAAGTATATTGGAGTGGGTATGAAAAACCATTTACTTCCATGAGGACCATGGTGTGAGATTTTCAAAACACATGGTCATGATACCTATCATTGCCCGTTGATGTAGAAGTATCAGACAATACCAAAGAGCACATTTTTTAATTTTTGCAAGTCAGTTGGACACAAAGACAAGGACTACATGACTTTGGAGATGATGAAAGAAAGGATTTCAGATATATACAAGGTGCAAGATGAACATATAATAGGACAACCTGTGTAAAAAATATAGTATAATAATGTGCAACAACCACAGTATAATCCTAGGAAACAGTTTCAACCACAACCATAGTATAATGCACAGTAGTTTCATGGGAAACAACATTATAATCCCACACAATAGTGTGCACCACCACCACTTTACAATAATGTGCAACCGTAGTATGATCAAGGACCGCAGTACAATACACCATGTAGAGATAATCAAGGAAACAGTGGAGGCTTCAAAGGAGGAGGTCGTGGAGGAAGAGGATTTGGAGGAGATCGAGGACAAGTAGTGTGTTAGAACTGTCATAAACCTAGACACTATGCCAGATATTGTGAACAACCACCTGTGACATGCATGTATTATCACGTAGCAGACCATGAAACAAAATATTTTCCAACACTTTTATTGAAGATACAGGACAAGACGAACCAGACCAACTAGAACATGCAATGGATCGGGATGGAAAACAAAGAGGAGGATGCGATGAATATTAACATCATTACTATATGTGGAGCTAAGACAAGAGAATATGCAGCCAAGAAGGATCATGACCAGTACCAATGGGTTAGGAAGAATACAACGCATGAACAGAAGTTTGATGCATGCAAATAAAAGGAGATATTTAAGGAGGATAGGCAAGATATTGTGAAGGAATTTTTTTTTTCTATGTCAGGAATGAAGCCAGTAGATGAGATACCATTGTATGACATGCCTCCACTATCTGATCAGATTAGAAAAGACCAACCTTTAGAGAAAGTAAGAGAATTAATAAACTTGTTGGGATCTTGTGTAAACTTGATGAATGATAAGGACTCTTTACAAATATTGAAAAATTTGTTAGAAAAGTGACATCCTGGGGAAGAATGGGTAAATACAGTGAATCGGGTCTGGAAGAAGAGAAGAACAAGCGGAGAATTTAGATTGAATACAAACATAGGATATCTCAATATGGGGGATATCATACTAGACTTAGGGTATGAATTCAATGTTTTTCAAAAGAAGACCTGGGAAGATATGGGAGAACCTCAATTGGGGCATTCACCTATTTAGTTGAATTTTACTAATCATCACAGAGTGGTGCCGATTGGAATATTTAAAGGAATTCCAGTAGATCTAGATTGTGTGTGCACCATGGCCTATTTTGAAGTCATTGACATGGTAGATAATACTTCTCTCTATCCATATTTGTTGGGCCTAGATTGGGATTTTGATAACCATGCTATTATCAATTTAAAAACAAGGAAGATGATATTTGAATATAGAGAATATAGATTTATTACGTCATTGGATCCCTGAGAAGGAGGGAGGTATGTGGAGCCTGTGACAGAAAATATTCTTACAAAAGATATGAATCAGCTATACAAAACTATTGCACGCAAAAAATATTATATCAACCCAACTGCAAATATCATGCTCAGTTGGAGGAGTATTAGTTCTTATGCTTTAGACTTTGATACAATACTAGAAAACTGAAAGCAACGACTACATGAATTATCCACCATAAGATGTTCCATAATGATGTGCACATTGATATGGATTGGTTCAGAGGTAAGAGAGCCACCTACTTTTTATGGTATGAATGACTTAGAAGAATTTTTTATGAAGTTTGAATTGGAAGTAGTAGAAATTCGAAGATTACCAGTATTATATATTGCTTTGAATTCTACAACTTCTTGTTGGTGGGTTACACACAGGGAGAATATCATCAATTGGTTTCAGTGAAATAATTTATTTTTCTTCAGATTCGACGTAGAACAGGAGCAGAAATATCAAGAGAAATATGATGGAATTGGAAATCCTTAAGAACATGTATATAGGTGAATGGTTCAATGTATATTTGTACCACCGGAAGAATGGCCACGTAATTTTATTCCCACACTAGAAGGAATTCCAAAGAACTGGTACACATAATAAGAACACAGAGAAACTACAAATTGAGAATAGATACAACAAAAAATTGTAATTACATTTTCCTTTGAGCATGAAAGTAAAGAGGTAGATACAACGTTGAAGGTGGTAGGAGATAGAACATTTGAAGAACCATAATTTGAAATCAATCCAACATATCAAAATCATAATAGAAATATGATGAAACAATTTCTACATTGTTATCACGTCGCAGAAGAAAAAGATCCAACAGAGGATAACCCACACAATATCCAAATCACAAAAGTTGAAGGAGAAAGGGAAATAGAATTTCCAAAGATCAGTTCGAAATATTTTGATGCACCATTAAAGATCAAGAAGGTAAACATTGGAACTATAGAAAACCCAAAGATTTCCAGCATTGGAGATTATTGGGATAATACAATAGTAGAAAGAATCACATAATTATTGTGCGAGTATAATGACTTATTCCCAGAGAAATTTTTAGAAATGAAGGGATTAGCAGAAGAAATAGGAGAGATGAAGATCCCTTTGAAGCTAGAAACTAGACCTATAAGACAAACACCTTACAGATTGAATCCAATATACAAAGAGAAAGTGAAGGTAGGAATTGAAAAAATTCTAGAAGTTGGTGTTATAGAACCTATGGAAGAATCATAATGGATCATTCCTATGGTGGTGCAGGAAGAAAAGAAATGAGGGATCAAGACTTGTGTAGATTTGATCAAATTGAATGATTATTTCCTACATGATCCTTTTCCTACCCCATTTACAGACGAAGTTCTGGAGAATGTAGGAGTTCAAGAAGCTTATTCTTTTACAGATGGGTTTTCAATACATCATCAGATAAGGATAGCACCAGAAGATACACATAAGACAACAATTTCTATAGAATGGGGATATTTTCAATATATAGTCATGCCATTTGGGCTAAAGAATGCACCAGCCATTTTTTTAAGAGTAGTTGTAGCAACTTTTAAGGACTTTATTCATAAGTTTTTTGAGGTTTACTTGGATGATTGGAAAATGTTTATATTACTAAAGGACCATGTTGTAGTACTAAGATTAATGCTAGATAGTTGCATACAATTTTGGATATCATTGAATATTAATAAATGCATTTTCAACACACCTTCTGGTATTGTTTTAGGGAATGTGGTGTGTAAACAAGGTCTGTTGGTTGATATTGCTAAAATTGTTGTAATAGCTAACTTACCACCGCCGAAGTCAATGCACCAGTTGAAGAGTACATTGGTTCATAGAATATATTAGAGTAAGTTCATAAGAGCATATGCACAAATTATTGTGCCAATGGAGAAGTTGCTGAAGAAAGAAACTAAGTATTAGTGGAATGATGAATGCCAACAAAGTTTGGATATTTTTAAGGAGAAGATGGTTATTGTGCTAATTTTAGTGTTTTCAGGTTGGGAAAAAGAATTTCATGTGCATGTGGATTCATTTGCAATATCATTAGGAGTAGTATTGACACAACCAGGAGATGGTGATATAGATCACTATATTTCACTTCCAATCAAAAAGTTATCAAATTCGAAACAAAACTATAACACTACAGAAAGAGAAGGATTAGCTATGTTATATGCTTTGGAGAAATACATACATTACTTGTTAGGGAAACATTTCAAGATGTTTACATATTATTTAGCTCTGAGATATTTAGACAACAAGCCAGTGTTGGGGGGAAGGATATGCAGATGGCTACTTTTGTTCCAAGAATTTTACTTTTAATTTGTGGTGAAGCCAGGAAGATTGAATGCAGGACCAAATTACATATCCAGGATAACTAATGGAGAAGAACCTAGTAACTTGGAAGACAAATTTCTTGATGCACAATTGTTTTCAGTATAGATAGTTGATGAGTATTTTGTTGATATTATTGAGTTTTTGAGCACAGGATTTGCACAAAGATAATTTACTATTGCGCTGAAGAGAAATTTGGTGGTCAAAGTTGCATATTATCAGTTGATTATAGGTAATTTATACAAAATTGGAGAAGATAACATCCTAACGAGATGTGTGATGGAGCATGAAAGGCCTATCATTTTAGAAGAGGCATGTGAAGGGATTGATGTAGGACACTATGCATGGAAATATATTGTGCATAAGGTATTGTGTGTGGGATTATGGTGGCCAACAGTTCACAAGGATTCAAAGGAATACTATCAAAAGTGTGATGTTTTTCAAAGAGTTGGGAAACCATCTAGGAATACTATCAAAAGTGTGATGTTTTTCAAAGAGTTGGGAAACCATCTATAAGGGATGAGATTCCACTGAGACCTAAAGTAACTTTACAAGTTTTTGATAAGTGTGCATTAGATTGTGTAGGTCCAATTAATCCACCATCAAGAATATCAAGAGAAAAATATATTATTACAACGATGAAATACTTAACCAGATGGGATGAGGTAGCACTAGTAAAGGAATGTAACACAGAGACTATAGTGCACTTTCTATTTGAACATGTAGTGACAAGGTTTTGATGTCCAATAATATTTCTGAGCAATCAGAGGACTCACTTCATCAACAATACAATTGAGGCAATGCTAGAAGAATTTGAGATATATCATCATAAAAGAACTCCTTATCATCCTCAAGAAAACGAAATAGTGGAAGCCTTTAACAAGATTTTGGAGAATTCCTTGACAAATATTTTTAATATGAACAGATAAGATTGGGATTTCAAGGTACTAGTAGTGCTTTGGGATTATAGGACTACATGTAAGAAGCTAACAATGAAAGCACCCTTTAGATTGTTTTATGGACAAGAAGAATTAGTTCCCTTGGATTATTTGATACCAAGTCTGTGCATTGCAACAATTATAGATATGATAGAAATGGGTGAAGCATAGGAAAGACTAACCCAATTAATGGAATTAAAAGAATACATAATCATAGTAGAATTTCATCAGGAGGTACATAAAGCAAAGAATAAATCATGACATGATGACACATTAAGAAGAAGAATTTTAGGGAGGGATATTTGGTTCTCCTTTATGACAGTAAGTATTTGCAGCACTCAGTGAAGCCTAGAATGCATTTTCTAGGGCCATATTAGATAAATATTATCACATATGGAGGTGTTGTACAACTGCAAGATTTAGTAGGCAAGGATGTTCAAGGAATGGTGAATGGTAGTCGACTGAAACTGGATAGGGAAAATTGACCCACTAACTCTCAGTAGTTGAAACGAAGCAAGTAGACTTGTACATGTTTTAAGTAGAAGGAGTTAAAAGAAGAAAAAGGAAGAGAAAAGTAGAAAAATGAAGAAAAAGACAAAAAGAAGTAGTTAGAGGAATAAGTGATAGATAGACAATTCAAAATGACAGTGTGTCGCAGAAAACAATTCAGTGCAATAAAAAGTGAATATATTGCACACACGATAAATAGGAAAGAAGAATATACTCATGCACCAAATATGGATGATATTTCAAAAATACATCGCATCGAAAAAATGAAATAGTCGGGAAACGAAAAACCAATCACCAAAAAAGGGAAGGCGTTAAATGAACATTTATGAAAGTGGAGGAAGTGTGTCTAGAAAAATTTGGAGAATTTACAAAATCACTTTAGAAGCCCAATTAGGGTTCGACAAGACACATTGTGAATTCAAGGAAATGCAGAGCTAAGAAGTGAAACATGAAGAACATACATGTGGTTTAATAGGTGGACAGTGAGATTTCTGATGCAAACCCATTTTCATTCTGGCATGATGGTACCACCCAAATTCAGATCACCAAACCATATGTCGAGGAGAACCCACATAAAAAACAAGTCTTCTCAGGAGCCAACAATGGAGGCTCAAAACCCTACGCAAATGGAGTGAGTGGTGGATGTCGACACCATTCCTTCCCTAGAACCGAACAACCCTACATTGGTCAAAGAGAAAACATAGCAGATGAATATTGATCTACTAAGGCACAACCTGAAGACGGAACACAATAGAAAACAACGTAGAGCGAGGAAGAAACAATACAGATAACAACATTTTACAGTAAGAATTTTAACTTGAGTAAAGACATGATGTGAATAAACGAGGACTTAGCACAAACACAACTCAAGGATGTTCAAAAAATAGATTTGGTATTGGTGATGATACCAACAAAATAATTATATAATTTGCAGATGATTGTAGCACAAGAGGTTGAATCCAAAGCGAGGACAGATGCAATAAACCTAGAGAGAGCTAGGGAAGCTAAGGAAGTGTTGGAGACAGTTCTTATAGAAATATGAATAGATAAAGAGGAATAAAAATGATGTGTAGATAGATTGGAGAAAATACTTGAAGAAGTCTTCCAAACAATTGTGAAAAGTGCATTAGCAGGAGAAATCAGCACAGAAGAAAATCTATAGAAGATAACACATACGATGGACGGGTACAAGTAGGAGATAAGAGAATTGGTGTAGAATATAACACCAACCACACCTCTAGAAGTCAAATAAAAAAGAGAACAACATGCAATAGAAAAAGCATATATTATTTCACTAGAATTCAAGGAAATAACAGAACTTTACGAGAGGACAACGCAAATATGACAAGCCTAGAAGAAAATGAGAAGATTGAAAAGCTAGATCAGAAAAAAGAAAATTTCAATGCAACAATCAAGGACCTAAAGCAGAGGAAAAATAAAATTCCCATCTCGGAGATACTAAGGGCTGCGTAGGAGATGAAAAACCTACTAGAAGAAGAAAATTCAATACAGGAAGAATGACAGATCAGATAGGATCAGGTGGAGCCCCTATAGGAACAAGAAGAACATATTATAATTGCACTGAAAAAAGAGAAATATGGAATGGAGCAGGCACACTCAGAAGGCATACAAGTGTTGAAGGATCATGTCACAACACAGTTTGTGGATACCTTGACCGAGAAAAGTGCACAGGCCAAGAAACATTTCTAAATAAGTTAACTATTTGAAACAAAATAAAAATATATAAGGTTAATGCAATATTGTTCATCCCCCCCTTTCATTATTGTTGTGATTCAAGAACCATCATGATAGTCAGTGAGAAGACTACAACATATGAAAATTCTCTCAAGGGAAACAATAGTCATTGTAACCAAGCAAAATATGAAAAGAAGAAGCAGTCAGAACTGAATCATCCGAACTATGAAGCAAGGAAGCAACAAGTTCCTGAATATTATCAAGTTGGAAAACAGAGTCTAATTCCTACAAGTAAGTTTTTCATTCCAAGGAATCCAAATTTTTTCTATGGATATTGTTTCTCTTGTGGAAACTTTGGACATAGGGCTATAAGTTCCAGATTTATTAGATATAACAAAAGTATAGGAAATAGATTCAAGAAACCTCAAAAGGCTATGGTTCAAAGTTCTTCCAATAATTACTTCTCTCCTTTACTAAATGACCATGAATGCCACACATGAAATAATTTTGGACACAAGGAAAGTGAATGCAAAATAAAGTTGTTTCATATCCTTAGGAAAGACAAGCAAGACAATTTTACCAAGGTTTGGAGGAACAAAAATAAAAGTGAAGAAAATTGTAGACTAGCTCTATATGCCAAAAATAAATAAAACCAATGGTACATTAACAATGGGTACTCGAAGAACATGCCAAGAGACAAAATTAAGTTTGAATTATTAACTAAAGAAAAAGGTGGTAATGTCATTTTTGGAAACAATGCTCTAGCCAGAATTAGAGGAAAATGAATTGTTGTATTAGATGAAGATAAAAAGGGAAATACCAAAGCACAAAATGTGTTGTATGTTGATGGTCTAAAACACAACTTATTAATTGCAATTCAAATGTGTGACCAAGGATGCAATGTTCTTTTTCATTCAAGAGGTTGTAATGTAATGGATGCAAATACATGGAAGAATGTTGTTAAGGAAGTTAGAACTTCAAGGAATGTGTATGTTCTAGAAGAAGGAAAAACAAATGTTGCATTGGTAAAATTGATGAGAGTCATCTTTGGGACAAAAGACTAGTTCATATTATTTTTAATCATCTTGTTAAGATAGGAAGAAAGGTTGTTGTGAGAGATATTCCTAAGATCTTCAAAACTGGGAATAATGTTTGCAAGTCATTTCAATTTAGAAAATAGTCAAGAGTTGAATTCAAGGAAAAAAAACACTCCACCACTCGACCTCTTGAGATGATTCATACAGATCTTTGTGGACCTAAGAGTACACAATCTCCTCAAGGTGAAATATATTTCATTCTGTTAATTGATGACTATACTAGAATGGATTGGTTTGGATTGTTGAGGCATAAATTTGAGGCTTTTGAAAAATTCAAAATACTCAAAGCACAGGTAGAAAATGAAATGGAATTAAAAATCAAATACCTAAGGTCAAATAGAGGAGGAAAATTCACATCTGATGAATTCAATATTTTTTGTGAAAAACATGGGATCAAGAGATATGTTTCTATTTCCATAACCCCTCAGCAGATTGGAGTAATGGAAAGGATGAACATAACAATTCAAGAAATGGTCAAGGCCATGCTTGATGAATCAGAAGTACCCAAAACCTTTTGGGGAGAGGTTTTTCAAACTACTCTAAACATTCTCAATAAGGTTCACATAAGAGTAAACTATGATAAAACATCTTATGATCTATGGCATGGAAGATTAGCATCGATAAAGAACTTCAAAATTTTTGGAAGAAAATGCTACATTAAAATAAATTAAGACAACTTAGGTAAGTTTGATTCTAGAGATGATGAAGGAATTTTGCTAGGATACTCCTCTAGAAGTAATGGATACAAGTGTTATAACAAAAGGATGCATAAGATAATTGAGATAATAGATATAAAGTTAGATGAGGGGCCACTTCATCCAATGAGATATTAACACCATAATGAGCAATATGATGAACCAATCAACAATGAGTGATAAGACGATGGAATGGGCCAGCAACAAGAAGAAGATGATTCAGAAAAATAAGAGAGAATGGAAATATCACAGCAAAATACCCCATCAAGGTATGTTCAAAAACATCATTTAGAAATTCGGATTCTTGGAAATAAGGAAACATTTGTACAAACTAGAAGAAAACTTATTGATACATCTACCTCAACAAATTTTACATTGTTGTTTGATGTAGACCCCACCCTCTCACAGGTTCCATGTGACCTTCCTGTCTAGGATATTTCTAGTCGGGAGATGAAATTATCTCACGATATCCTTCTGAGCCCAAAATATCAATACACAGGTTGTTAAAAACCTTCTTCCCGAATGCAAATTTTCATTTCTGGGAGTCCTCGAGCACTGGAAAATCCTCCCCGGAGACCAAGAGACAAAATCGTGGGCCAAATATTCTTCCTCCAAAATTTTCACTATTTTAGGACTTTTATGTCTTCTTATACCCCAATGCAAATACCTTGAACTACCGAACACTAAGCGGCTAGATCAACAGTCCATAATGAGCATCG
>CBVK0104167306.1:0-13820 GCA_900067695.1 Picea abies
ATGATAGCCACTCTTCAAGTCTATCTTGGAAAAATAATTTGCTCCACTCAAGCAATCCATCAAATCATCCATTATGGGTAAAGGGAATCTATACCTCATGGTAATATTGTTGATGGCTCTAGAATCTGTACACATTGTCCATCCTCCATCTTTCTTTGGACTCAACATAGTTGCCATTGTGCATGGACTCAAACTTTCTCTGACCAAACCATTATCCAACAACTCTTGGACTTGATTCTTGACCTCTTCATTTTCTTGAGGTGTAAACCTATATGATGCTTTGTTTGGAAAAAAATCTCCTAGAATAAGTTCAATGTGATGAATAATACTCCTAATGGGTGGAAATGACCAAGGTAACTCATCCACCAAAATATCAGCAAAATTATCCAACAGTTCCTGAATCTCTATAGGAAGATCATCCATAGGAGCACTTGTAAGGATGACTATGGGATTTCTCACTACAACAAACTGCATCTCATGTTCCTTCTTGAATTCATTCAATAGTTCCTTCCCACTCATGAGAAGAATGCTTGGGATAACTTCCTCTTTATTATCCTCCATTGGAAGAAACATATGTGTATGACCATTCTTCTCAAGGGTGTAAGTATTTTTTCTCCCATAATGTATGAAATTTCCATGGTCTTCCCAAAAGAACATGAAAAACATCCATGGGTATTACATCACACATAATTCCATCTTTATAACCTCCTATATTGAATTAAGCATTGCACTTTTGACTTACCATGACTTGGTGTCCCTTCTGCAACCACGATACCTTGTACGGTTTCAAATGTGCAGTTGTCTACAAATCTAACTTTCCACCATTTCTTCAGATACCAAATTATCCTCCCACTATCTATGATTACTTTTCATACCATGTCCTTGGTCTTGTAAGTAGTCCTGAACAGATTTTTTCTCTAAACTTGCTCGTTTGCTTCTTTCTCTAGATTTAGGAGAAATTTCCTCATCATGAGGGATTTCCCATCTTATGTCGCTTCTTCCTCCACATTCCTTCTTTGAGCTTTGGAAATGTGAGCTTCTCCACCTCCTTGTTTATTTTTCCTCTTAGGATATTCCCAAGGAAGAGCAAGAGGTATAGGAGGAGAAGTGAGATGTTATGCTTGTGGAAAGACAAGCCATATGTCCCCACCATGTTGTCTACCTCTATAAATTCCTCCTCTTTATGTATGACTGTAATACTTTATTGCTTCAGTTTTGGTTTTCTGGAACTTTTCTTGGACAGTTCTTTTGCCTCTGCTTTGAATTTTTCCTTTGTTTCATTGACTTTGTTTTCTAGCCAACTTCTCCTCTATTTTCAGTGTTAATTGATAAAAATCTTCCACCATTATCATTTTCATTATACTAATTTCCTCTTGGATTTCATATCTCAGGCCATTAATATACCTTGAAACCTTCTCTTCATCACTCTCACGATGTCCTTCTTGGATGTGCAGCCTATAAAATTCCTAGGTGTAGTCCTTCACTGAGAATCCATTCTATCTTAGGTTCTGCAATCTCCTGAACATATTTATCTGATAATCCTTGGGTAAACTTACACTTTAACTTGGATACCATCCTATCCCATCTTTTAATTTTTTGCTTACCCTTGCTTCTTTTGTCAGCCTGCAGTTCATCCCACCATAGTGTTACATGTCCCTTTATTTTGGTAACAACATGCTTCACTTTATTTCAATCCTCGATTTCTTCATAATCAAAGTACTTTTCTAAGGATCTTATCCAATCCAATAGCTCCTCAACATCCAAGTTACCTTCATACATTGGGATTTCCATTTTTTCTCTAGCTCCCATTTTTGCAACAACTTTCAACAAGCGTTCCTCTACAATGTCTCCTTTTGCATCTCCTTCAACTTCCATATCTTCACCCTCAACTTCACTGATGTCACCAACATCAGGTGATATCCTCTGCGTTGTCTCCATGGAATCCAATTTTGCATGGATTTGCCTCATCTCTTCTTCCATGGTTGGATTTTCTACAGGTATTTCCTTGCGTTTTCTTGGTGGCATGGTTGCATGTTGTCTTCTTCTCTTATAGAGCTTAATTATGGCTCTGATACTACTTTATGTAGACCCCACCCTCTCACAGGGTCCGTGGGCCCTCCCTGTCTAGGATAGTTCTAGTCGGGAGTTGAAATTAGCTCATAGGCTCCTTCTGAGCCCAAAATATCAATACACAGGTCCTTAAAAACCTTCTTCCTAAATGGAAATTTTCATTTTCCGGAGTCCTTGAGTGCTGGAAAAGAATCCCTAGAGATCGAGGGCCAAAACTATGGGCCAAATCTTCTTCCTCCAAAATATCAACGACTCAGATTATCGGTTTTGGGCTTCAGTGATTTTTTCGAGCACCCAACATACATACAACACTCACGAACTGTCGATCATCAAAAAGGGGAAGATTTTACAGCTCCTATTCTTCCATTAGATTGGCGTTTCTTAGCCTCTTTCACACTACAGGATTCACCAATTCATTCACAACCTTTTCCCACAAATTTCCTGGATCGTCGAAAAGCTAATTTCATTGACAACCTTTTCCCACAAATTTCCTGGATCGTCGAAAAGCTAATTTCATTGAGTCTCAGATCTACGGTCCATAATGCTCCGACCGATAGATGGTCCATATCGATTCCCTTCAGTCTTTGGTGATATCCCTTGGTTTTCAAACAACAAGACTTCTCGTATCTCCCAATGCCAAAACACCCAATGATTATCCTTCCTCCACGTGTCCCCTTCTATATCAATGGCTAAGATTCCTTCGAGGCTTCATTGATTTTCTCCCTGTTTACACAACGACGTAAAATTTTCGAAGTGTTAAGTTCCCAAACTGTGGGATATTGCACCAAGCATCCTCTCCAATGGGTGGTTGGGTTTGACTCTAACCTTTGGTAGTCCAAAATACAGTATGCTCTATTTTCCTCGGAGTGATGGAACTCCAAATATGTTATTATGTGTCCTCCTTGTGATCAATGGTATTGATCAATTCTGCTTCCTCCTATTCTCCCAGAGTGACTATCCTCTGAACCTTCTAATCTATTGACATGTGTCTTCTCCAATGGATGGCCTAGATGAAATTTTTGTCTCCTGGACTTCGCGGTTTCCTCCACTTCTAACTTCTTCCAAAGTGTTAATACACTTGAGTACATGATCTATTGACACGTGTCCTCAGTATCTGGATGGCCATGATTCACCCTGGTATTTAGGACTTTGGGGGTCCTAATTTCTCTGCACACCAAATATTCCGAATATGCAAATTTCGAAGGACTTTCCCGATTACACCTTGCACAACTCCTCTTGATCCAATAGTTATCCTCTCTCTTGCACACTCCCGAATGGATCTTGACTCTAGATCCTTGATCCTCGATAACTTCTCCTTTGAACTCGACCCAAAACTTCTCTGAACGTGAGAATTCTTAATGAATTAAAGGGTTAAAACCAATGTTGCTTCTCCAAACATAAGGGTGATGAAAGACCCTGGATCCTCCCCAACGGATATTAGTTGTTCAAATTTTAAACAATGAATCTTCTCCTCCTTGAAGATTATGATCGTTATCCTTCCTGATATTGACTGCATGAGATAAATAGAATCCTTGGTACCCTCCTAAAAGCTCCTCTATAACTTTGAAACTTTTGACTTAGAAAATTTCTAAGTCGCTATATCTTCTGAGATTTGTTCCTTGAGGAATTTTAGACCTCTGGCGCACTCCGTTCAGTCGTGAACTTCTAAGAAATATTTGGACTTAAATATTTTTTAATAAAATATCCTTTACACACTCCTTGTGTTTGTCTCCTCTGATACTTCCTCAACACTTAGAAAAAGTATTTTCCCAATGCACTCCTTGCATGGGTCTTCTCAAATATTTTCTCTCCTCTGAACAATTGTGCACTCTTTTCACTTCAACTAAACAACTATGCACTCCTTGCACTTCCATTATAAATTCATGTTATCTATTCTGATCTTCTGAGTCTATATCAACTCGGCCTATGCACTCCTTGTGGGAGATATGCACTCCTTGCAACAAGAAGCTAAGAAGAGAAAACAAATGAAGCTTACAGAGACATCAATTGTTTCCAAACCTAACCATGAAAAACATATCAAATGCATAAAATATACATAAATAGTTAAACACAGAGATCATAAGGAAATATCACATGTACTTAAAAAATTAAGATGAACACAACACCATACATTTCGAGTCAAATCTCTCTGTTTGTATTCATTCAGTAAAATATGTACATGGACTCATACAACTCTTTGCAATTCTTCATAAGCTTAAATAGCTCTTTCAACAGTAATAATAATAACATTCAACAACCTCATTTGGGAATACAATACATATAATTATACAGCGATGGGATTCTCGAGCCTTCCTTCTAGACTACCTTAGTGCTATCCTATCATAGTTATTGCATTCATCTACTAAGGAATATTACACTGAATGGAAATTGCATTCAGATATGATTCGATACTCAGTATCTTTACAACCTTATCTGCTAATTAAAATGATTACAATCCTTGGCAGCCTTATCCGATGGCTCAAGCCTCAAAACATTAAAAATATTTAAATTACAATCCTTTCACAACAGAATGATGTGCCCTCCTTGGAATTCAAAAACAATTTGAAATCTGCACATTGGGTGTTGAGTTGTCCTCCACCTAGCCTCTTTAAATGTTGATGGTGATGCTCCTGCATTATTGTTGCAAGAATAATGCAAGAATTTGAGGAAAAAATTTCTCTTGTTGCATTTGAGGAAAAAATTTCTCTTGTGGAATTTGAGGAAAAAATTTCTCTTGTTGCAAGAATTGAATCTATTGGGATGTTTTTGGCTTGTCTATCCTACAGGAAATTCAAATTTTACTAGATGGATGTCAAATCAATATTTTTAAATGGTGACCGTGAGGAAGAAGTTTATGTGGAGAAACCTGAAGGTTTTCTTATCACTGAAAAAATAATTATGCATGCCGATTAAAGAAATCCCTATATGGGCTAAAACATGCTCCAAGAGCTTGGCATTATAGACAAAACAAGTATTTGCACCAGTAAGGATTCAAAAATGGAACTATTGATAGAAACTTATACATCAAGGCCAAAGGTAATGATATTTTAATTATTTTGGTGTATGTTGATGATATTAATTTTGGCAGTAATATTGAATTGATGAGTAAGAATTTTGAAAATGAAACGCAACAATAGTTTGACATGTCCATGTTAGGATAACTCTCCTTATTTCTTGGGTTATAGATTCATCAATCAGAAAAGGGAATTTTCATTTCTAGGTAAATATCTCAAGGAAATATTGAATAAATTTGGCATGGAAATCTATGCACCAGTAACCACTCCAATGACTACCAGTTGTAAACTCAACAAGGATGATGATGCTCCAGAAGCAGATCAGACCCTATATAGGTATATCATAGAAATTTTACTCTATCTCACAAAATCAAGGAATGACATCATAAAAGTATTGTATATTCCCCCCTTGGGTCATAACATACTCAATGAGCTACAGGAAATCAACCAGATCATTCAAGCAAAGAATGTTGAGTTGAAAAATATGTTGTGAGATGTAGGAGAAGAGAATCTGAGATTTTGACTTCAATTACAAGCCATGGGAGAGGATTTGGAAAATTTGCAAGGTGATGAAGGATTAGCAAATCCATTCCCCATACCTAATCGAAAAATAGTAACTGAGGTAAACAATACTTCTTCGGTTTCATGTTCTTCTTGTAAAGTTCCCAAGCCAAATTTTTTCTCGGAACAAGGATAGTTTAACTGTTTATTTGTTGTTTTAGTTTGTTATGCAGGTTTGTCTCTTCAAGTTGTGCATGGAGGGTTTATTGCTTAAAGATTTATCATGGAGATATAGATCTGAACATATAACATAAATAAATGACAAGATACAAGCAAGAAACACCAATATAGAACCAACAACTTCATATCTGACCTTTATTTAGATAATAGAGTGATCTTAGAACCAACAACTTCATATCTGACCTTTATTTAGATAATAGAGTGATCTTCATACAATATATTGGTAGATCTGGGAGAATACCATAAGAATAACCAATATGGAATAATACCTACTACAACAATTCCCAAAACTGATGATAATAGCATCCAAAGACTCTACAATAAAATTGTGAAAGGGACAAGATTCGTTTCTTTCCCTTCAAGAGCTATATCCAATCCTCCTAGTTGATTTGCGCCCTCCTTGATGGCTGTAGATGCTCAATATTTATGCCTCCCTCTCAGATACCTCCAAATGCCAAACAAATGGATAAAACAATATATTGGGGCAAGAAAAACCCCCTTGTAAAGTTTCAATATGAATAATGAAGATATGACCCCTCAGATGGACAAATCATCCTTCTACAGTGTGCCCTCCTTCTCTCCAACTCATGACAAGCTCTAATAAATAATCTCACAGAGAAACTCCTTCTAAAATGGGTTATAAAAGGTGTCCTTGTCAATATAGAGAAAACGCAAAATTCCTTATGCCCAAAATCCTTCTTCTCTTCCTAGATCGAATTGTTCTCCTTCAGATGGTGCCCCCCCTGCTAGAAACCCCCTAAGGATGTGCACTATCTCTTCCTTTTCTGATGTGTATGACCTGTACCTATTGTACAATGGTGTGGGAGGAATATTTCACCCCTGGGACCAATCTTGGATCAATATAGGTGGGATCTTTCACAACTGAGTTGATCTCTAGCATTTGTAATCTCAAAACCCTCAAAACGTATTTGTGCTCAAGAGCCCAAATGTAAAAGTAATGATAATATAGAATGAGTGAGAGATGCACCTTCCTTTTCTTTTATACCCTGATCTAATTCTCTATTGATTTATTTAACCACTTCCTAGGGTTAACTTGTTGTTTTTCCACATGTGGTCTTTTCCTTTCTTCACTTTACCTTTTTCTCCCAAAGTCAACTTGAAATTATAACANNTTTCTTCACTTTACCTTTTTCTCCCAAAGTCAACTTGAAATTATAACATTTTTCTTAGGTATGTGCTTTGGGTTTCTTAGTCCTCATGATTCATGAGACTATAGTCTAGTGGGGACAAATAGACTGCTAAGTCTCTCATGCCCTCTTCATCAAGAGGTGGGGGACATTACAGTCTCCCCTACTAGAAATTTCTTGCCCATAAGAAATTCTAATCCTGCCTCCTGAAGAACTTGTTCACTTTCCCAAGTAGCATATTCTATAGGAAAATTCTTCCATTTGATTAAGTATTCCTTGATGCTCCTATTTATTAGCCTTTTATCCCTTGATTCTAGTATTTCTTCTAGAATCAGTATCAATTTCCCCTCCTCATCCAAAGGGGGCAGTTCCTCAATGGGAGTGATGTGCTTCCCTATGGCTCTTTGTAGGAATGATATGTGAAAGACATTGTTTATTTTGTTGCACTAGGGTAGATCAAGCTCATATTTCACAAACCCTACCTTCGTGTTTACCCTGTATGCTACGAATAAGAATGATTGGATATTTTCTGCGCCACTTCTCTTAATAGATTCTTGTCTGTATGGTTGGAGCCTCAAATATACCAAGTCACCAACCTAAAATGTGTGCTCCACCCTGTGGTTATATTATTGTACCTTTTGTTGATTATGTTCCCTTTTCAAGTGGTATTTAAGATCTCTAAGTATATCTTGACTCTACTAAATCCAATATTGTACCATAGGAGATCTACTATCACCGAAGACAAACTCCACAAAAGTGAGGGGATCATAGTTGTATAAGTCCCTGAAAGGTTTCATACCAATAGACATGTGATGGGTGGTTTTGTAACAATACTCTCCCAAATGAAGCCACTTAATCCATGCCTTTTGTTGTCATGAAGCAAAATTCTAAAGGTATCCTTCAACCCATTTGTCGACTATCTCATTTTTTCCATCAGTTTGAGGATGATATCTAGTACTGGGGGTCAAGGTCGTACCTACCAGCTTGAATAGTTCCTGCCAAAAGGTGCTCATGAACTTGGTTTCCTTGTCACTCACAATGGTTTTGTGTAAACCACGCAACCTGAATATCTATCTTAAGAATAAATATACAACCTATGAAGCACTAAAATTTGTGGCAATGGAAAATAAATGAGAAAATTTCATTAACCTATCCACAACCACAAAAATGCAATCCTTTCCCTTGACCTTGGGCAATCCTATGATGAAATACATGGATATACTCTCCCATTTTTTCTTGGGATGGGGAGTGGTTGCAATAAACCATATGGATGAGTGTGTTCATCCTTGTTCTCCTAACAAGTGGATCACTCCTTGATGTAGCGCATCACATCCTCCTTCATTCCCTTCCATGTGAATATCTTCCTTATCTGCCTGTATTTTTTAACAAACCCCTGATGCCATGCAAATGGTGAATCATGACATGCCTGTAACACTCGTCTTTTGAATGATGAATTGGGAACTAGGAAGATTCATCCCTTGTTGTATATGATGTCATCCACAATCTTGAATTTATCATCATGTGCCTTCCCATCCGTCAACTCACAAGAAAACTTGTTTTTTTAATATTCCACCGAAAGGTGCACTTTCCAGTCAACTGAAATATTTGTCATAGCATATAGTGAGGGTATTCTAGATAAGGCATCATCCACCAAATTATGTTTTCCTTTGACAAATTCAATTTCAAAATCATAGGCTTGGATCTTGTTAACCCATTTATGTTGTGTTTCATTTAAGTCCTTTTGATCCAAAAAGTACTTGAGGCTATTGTAATTTATCCTCAAAAGTAATTTGGCCCCAACTAAGTATTTTCTGAATTTATCCAATGACTTCATGATAGCTAACATCTCTTTTTCATAAATGGTATAGAGGAGTTCATGACCCCTCAGTTTTTGTCTCTCATAGGCAATGAAGTTCCTATTCTACATAAGTATTGTTCCAATTCCATCTACTGAGGCATCACACTCCAATATGAAGGGTTGTGTGAAATATGGTAAAAAAATAACTGGCAAAGTGCTCATTACCTTCTTCATCCTATCAAAAGTCGCATGTGCCTCTTGGCTCCACTTAAATGAACCCTTTCTGGTCAAATATGTCAAGGGTGCACAAAGATGCGAGAAGCCTTTTACAAACCTCCTGTAGTAGCAACAAATGCCAAGAAATCCCTTCAACTCATTAAGAGTCTTGGGTGTTGGCTAGTCAAGTATGTCGTGTATGTTCTCTTAGTGCACCTCTACTCCTTTCACCCCAATGATGTGCCCCAAATAAATAAATTTTCTCATTACAAATTCACATTTGGATTATTTATCATATAAGGAATGTCCTTCCATGATGGCCAAGATTTCCTCTACATGTTGAATATGATCCTCCCATGTTTTTCTATACATCAGCAAATCATCAAGGAAGACCAAGCGGAATTTCCTCAACTTATTTTTGAAGACATGATTCATGCAAGATTGGATGTTGTTTGGCCCATTAGTTATCCCAATGATATAACTAAGAATTCATAGTGACCATAATGACATCTGAAAGTTGTTTTGGGCACGTCCTACTCACTCATTTTGATCTGATGATAGCTAGAGCGCAAATATATTTTTGTGAAGTAAACAGACCCATGAAGTTGATCCAATAGCTCATCAATCCTAGGGATGGGGTAGTTGTTCTTGATGGTCTTTTTTTTTAGTGCCCTATATTCAATGCACATGTGCATTGTCCCATATTTCTTCTTTACCAACACTACTGAAGATGCAAAAGGACTAGAACTTGGCCTGATGTGACCCATGTCTAAAAGATCTTTGCTAGCCTTTTCAATTTCATCCTTATAACTTTTTGGGTGTCTATAAGGAGTAGAAATGACATTTTTTTCTCCCTATTACAATTCTATCATATGCTCAAACCCTCTATCAGGTGGTGCTCCTGGTGGGATTGGTTCAAAGACCTTGTTGTTCATGTCAATGATTTTTTGAATATCTGGTGAGTAATGAGAATGCCCTTTCTTGTCTACCTGTAATGAGATTTTGCACTCTACTACGTATACAATGTATTCTCTTATAAAAATAGCTTCCATGTGATTTGTTGTCACCACTCTAAGTGTATTACATGTCATCCCTCTAAGCATCACCTTTTTTCCACTTTCTTCATTGAATGGCATTTCCATGGTTTTGTATTTGATGGTGATGGGTCCGATTTTACTAAGCCAATGAACTCCCAAAATGATGTTAGTATCTGGTAGGTCCATTACATAAAAGTATTTTTCCAATTCATGCATGCCCAAAGTAATATTCATCCCTGGAATGTACCTGTCACAATCCATGGTGCACCCACCTACTACCCCCACACAAAATCCCTCAAACTCCATTGTAGATATATTCCTTATTTTCAGTGAGGTTGAATATATGAAGTTGTTTGAAGCTCCCCCATCAATGAGTATTGAAGCCTTCTTTCCCTGAAGCACTGCTCTCATCCTTAAGGTATTGAATTTAGGCACCCTAACAATCGATGTTATTTTAACCTTATTGTCTATTGTAAGGTTGGAACCTACTTCTTCCCCTTCTTGATTTTATGTAAGGTCCACTCTAGGTGGATTTGCTTCTATGTTCTGGAAATGGATGAAATCTTCTTCCTCCTCATCATCATAAATTACCTCAATATAATGGGCCTTTCCCTTTCCCATACATATGTGCTCTGGCTCCCAAGTTTATTTTGATGTGAAGCACGGTTTCCTCCTCCTCAATTCTCTCATAGTAGCCTCATACATTATGCCATTTCCTCTATCAACCCCCCTTTGATCTTTGCCCCTCTAGTTTATGGGTAGTCTATGGGAAAAATTCATTTTCACTATTGATCCCATCAAGTCCCTAGTCCTAAATAAGGCCTCATGTAAGTTAGTAGTCTTAAAATCCTTGACTTAGCCTTTTATGGGTTCCATCAAACCCTCTGTAAAGAGCATCATTATTCTTGCCTGAGACACATATGGCACCATCACTGCTACCCTCTAAAAATCTTCTATATAGATATTTGGTTACCCAGTTTGTATGATTTGTGTGAGTTCCCTTAAATGTGGCTATGGATCTCCATGATCAAACCTGTCCATAAGTCTCTTAGTGAACTCTATGTAAGTAGTGATCTAGTTATGACCCAAGGTGGTCAAACCATGGTACCACCAATCGTGAGCTTTTCCCTCCAAGTACATGGTGGAAAACTTGATGGCTTCCATCTCCCTCATTGGGTTAAGTTACAAGTAGGTGTCTAACTTTTGTACCAAAGTTTGTGCAGACACCTTGGGAGAGCCATCAAAGTATGGAATATCCATTTTACCTACCCTGTGTTCCAACTCATTGTTGTTCATGTGATAGTTTTTGGGTTGAACCCTGAATTTGATACCACAATATTGGTCCAATATCACCTGGCTCTTGAATACTGCACTCAAGGCCTCATATTCCCTGGCATATTCCTCAAAGTGGACTTCTAATTCATTAAAATGGTTACCCTGTGGATGGAAATCCAAAAATGTAGGCATATAGGGTCTAGGATCAAACCTACTATGTGATGCCTCCCTTGAGGACCCTCCTCCAAAGCTCTATCCCTCTGCATGGTAGTGAAGATCCTAGTCATGATAATGTCTAGTTCCACTATGGGAGCCATTGGCTTACTTGTTTTCATAATTGTGTTGGGCCATTCCCACCATTTGTCATCTTCAATAGGATTGATGTAATTTTTTCCTGATTAGCATTTATTTTTTCCAAATTTTCCTTCATTTCCACCTGTCCCCTGCTCATTGTCTCTTGGTTCTCTTATAAATGAAACTCAAGTGTACTTTCTGTATTGTCTATGGAGCTTTTCATATCCTTTTATATACCTGCTAAAACCTGTGGATCATTGTCCTCACCTGAACCTTCCATTTTTGCCTCTGGTTCATCTATTTTTCTTCTACGCCTTCCGATATATATACCACTAAAACTTTTCATGCGCTAATCCCCACAAGATGGGATAATTTAACGCTCTGATAACACTGTAAAGTTCCCAAACCAATTTTTTTCCTGGAACAATGATATTTTAATTGTTTATTTGTTGGTTCAGTGTGTTACTCAAGTCTGTCTCTTCAAGTTCCTCATGCAGGGTTTATTGCTTAAAGATTTAGCATGGAGATATAGATGTGAACATATAACATAAGGAAATGACAAGATACAAGAAAGAAACACCAATATAGAACAAATAACTTCATATATGACCTTTATTTAAATAATATAGTGATCCTGATACAATAGATCTGAAGATATGGGAGAATACCATAAGAATAACCAATATAGAATAATAGTTGCTACAACAATGCCCCAAAATTATGATAATAGCCTCCAAAGGCTCTACAATAAACTGGTGAAAGGAACAAGATTGGTTTCTTTCCCTTCAAAAGATAGATCCAATCCTCGTAGCTGAGTTACACCCTCCTGGATGGTTGTAGATGCTCAATATTTTGGCCTCCCCCCCAAAGACCTCCAAATTCCACCAAAATGGCTAGAACAATAGATTGAGGCAAAACAAACCCCCTTGAAAAGTTCCAAGTTGAATGATGAATATATGACCCCTAATATGGATGAATCCTCCTTCTACAGTGCACCCTCCTTCTCTACAACTCATGCCAAGCTCTAATAAATCATATAATAGAGAAAGCCCATCCAAAATGAGCTAGAAATGGTACCCTTGTCCATATAGAGAAAACCCAAAAGTCTATATTCGTAAAATCCTTCTCCTCTTCCTAGATCAAATTGTTCTCCTTCAAATGGTGTTCCCTCCTACTGGAAACCCCCTGAGGTTGTGCACTATGTCTTCCTTATCTAATAGATATGACATATACATGTTGTAGAATGGTGTGGGAGGAATATTTAACCCCCAGGATGAACTTGGATCAAGATAGGTGGAATCTTTCACCACCAACTTGATCTCTATGGTTTGTAATCTCAAAACCCTCAAAACGTCTTTGTTCTCAAGAACCCAAATGAAAAGGTAATAATAATCCAGAATGAGTGAGATATGTGCCATACTTTTCTATTATATCCTAATCTAATTCTCTGTTGAGTTAGTTAACCACTTCCTGGGGTTAACTCCTTTTTTTTCCACATGTGGTCTTTTGCTTTCTTCACT
This sequence comes from Picea abies, assembly GCA_900067695.1. Lineage (NCBI taxonomy): Eukaryota > Viridiplantae > Streptophyta > Pinopsida > Pinales > Pinaceae > Picea > Picea abies. The sequence goes on from CBVK0104167306.1 coordinate 13,114, forward strand.
TTGCCTTTTTCTCCCAATGTCAACTTAAAATTATAACATTGTGATTAGGTACATGCTTTGGGTTTCTTGTTCCCCATGATTCATGAGACTATATTCTAGTGGGGACAACTAGACTACTAAGTCTCTCACACCCTCTTCATGAAGAATTTGGGGATATTACATTTCTCCTCATGATGATTATTTTGGTACTTTTGGAAATCACACTACAGGAATTAGCTTGGAGATAATGAAGAAAATGGGATGTGACAGAGGAGGCCTCAGAGCCAATGGCCAAGGAATTGGGAATCTCATCAAAGTAGTGGAAATACCTCGATATGCATGATTGGGCTACGTTAGAAAGGAAGTTGTAAAATGCTCCAAAACCACAGAAGCATGAGAATCCTCAAGTGACAAGTTTGAATCAATGCACAATGAGAGAACATCATACACTTCCGATGATCATGATTATGATTCATATACAAAGGGAGATGAGAATTAAAAAATGGGATCTCAAGAAAGTTCTCCTCACTAGGTCTACACCAAGAAAACTAAGAAAGATATAAAAGGTCTCATTATTCAAATATTCCTTTTGATTACAAGCAAATTGGAAATGTAAAGGAAATTGTATGGCATAGAAAACCATGTACATTTTGCGGTTTGAATAACCATGTTTCTTATAAGTGTTGGAAAATAATGGCTTTGTACAGGAAGGTTATGGAAACCAGGAA
>CBVK0104167312.1:0-10388 GCA_900067695.1 Picea abies
CCCTTATTCTAATTGAGTTGAAAGGTAAGATTCTTCATATCCTCCTTCAACTCTTCTATAGCTGGATCTATCTTTTGGTACTGATTCTCCTCCATTTGCAAGGCTTCCTGCAGAGCCTCTGCTTGAGATTGGAATTTATGTTGTTTGAGTGGGTATTTCAGGTGTGGTAACAAATAATTCACAAATATATTCCTATGTTGCATGTTATTCATGGCATTCCTCAATTTCCCTTTCAGACGTTTAAATCATTGGTCAATTTCCCAAACAGATTCTCCTGGTTTCTATCGGATTTCTATCATCTTGTTCATGTATTGATCCTCTGGGCTCGGCTTCTGGAACTCATTAATCAGTAATTTATTGACACCTGTCAATGTCCTTGTCATCCCAGGTGCACTGTTTACATCTAGACTCGTGTCCTAGTCTAGTGTGTGGTCTCTTAGTGTGATAGCTAGTTGCACAAGTTTAGTTTCTTCATCCGTGATCTATTTTGCTTCCCAGATCTTTGCACGAATAAACAAATGTTTATCAGGGTCTTATGTTGCCTCTCCTCGAAATTCTGGTAACAGAATGGTGGGAGCATGCCCTACCATCCTAAATGTTGAACTATTACCTCTGTGTGGTGTATATACTTGACTGATGCTTCCTGAAATGGCTCCCCCAATTGTTGTTCCTTGTGTAGATGTACTTCTTTCTATCTTCCTTCTCCCGAAATTTGGTTGTCTAAATGGTCGTGTTCTCTTTGTTGTATTAGTCATGCATGGGTTTCTGGGTTCCACACTGACATGGGTTTATGGGTTCAACAAATCTCATCCACTCAATCCTATTTTTTTCCAACTGACAATAGAACCATTTGTTGGTTGCTTATCTAAGTTATACCTTTAATATGATTGACCCAGGTTCAGGTCTACTAGGGATCCAACAAAGCCTCTAAAACTATCATCCCTCCTGGTAAACCAAAAGGTAGTGCAACGCACAAAGTGCATTGTGCAGTCTCACCTGAAACAGTCTTAATGGGTGACTGCAATACTCAAGTGTTTGCAGTCCAGGATTGAGTGGGGATTTGTGAGTTATGCATTGCGATTTCTATCTAGCAATGTATTTTCATTCATCTATCTTAGTTATTTTGTCGTTCTTTATTCATGCATGTAAACCAACAAATCTAGCTACTTCATCAAGACATTCATCTAATATCTAACCATTGATAGCAAAGACATAAACAATAAGCATGCCACACAATACATGATTTACTATGGTTCACCCCCTCTTGGGCTACGTCCACAAAGATTTGGCTCTTAATCTCTTTTATTATGGTTATGTCATATATGGCGACACGTGCACTACAACTCTGTCCATACATTTACAGAACAAACTCCACATCCTTTACAAGGCTAACTAGATCGCACCAGGATCCTCATCCTGCGATCTAACCCTTAAGGTATAGTTACTTTTCCCTCCCACATCTCAACAGCTTACAAAAAGGGCATCGGATTATAGTTGTGTTACAGACCTGTTAGTCGATCTCACATGAGTAACACCCAATGATCAGAACCCTGGCTAGACCTCCTAGGTGTCTATTTATATCTATTATTGGCTCATCAATCGTTACATTCTCTTACCAAAACCCTAACCTAGTTAGGTCTTCTTGCATGTTGGCCTTGCATGATTTTCTCCTATGCATGTGTGTTTTCGTCCACTTCTTTTCCTGCTAGTTTTCTTTCTTTCCTTCCTTCTTGCATGCACTCCTCGCATGCTTTTCTGCCAACTGTCTTTCCTCCACATCGTGCATTTTCCCCAAAATGGGTTTGTGCCCAACATGTGTGTTATTCAACTAATCATGATATGATTTGTCATTTTGTTGGGAATGGAAAGGATAATTTTCTTTGAAAAATGGATTACTAAAAGATAGAGTCCAGGAGTCTTACACACATATTGTATCCTAAGGGATACAATATATTTGGTGATACAAGAGCAATGAGCATCCTTGTCTAGTAAGTTATCTTGCATGCATTTTTTTAATTCACTATATGTGTGAGCCTTAGAAGGGATTTCACTTCAAATTTCATAATATGAACATTTCTACTTTTCCCTAGGTGTGCATTTTAAAGCTCTAGGCGTGCATTTTCCTAAATTGTGGGAATAAAAATAACTTTGTTTTAAGCACTTAGACATGGAACCATGGTATAATATAAATTAGGATTGTAAATAATTGAATGTAGAGTTTAGAGCATCTTACAAAACTTGATTTGGATCCCCAATTTGGCCTCGACATTTTAGTGATGATGGAATGCATTTCTTGGATGATGGCATGCATTTTTCTAATCCATCTCAAGCATATTTGTACCATGTTTTCAACAACAAACTTGAAAAGTTGAAAAATTGAAAAATTAATGCAAATTCAACATTTTTAGTGGACTTTTGTAAATCTTGGGAATATGAAGGGTTTTATTTTGAATTTGAACGATTAGGGTAATTGAATGGATAAAATCCAATGAGTACAAACATAAATATGAAGTTTGTGAATTAACAAAGGGTTTTTGACTATATATTGATTTAGGTGTTGTGAGTTCCAAATATCTATGCATATACTTTGTGAATATAATGAGGCCTAAGAACATTAGCCATTGACTTAATAAAGTTGTGAGCATTGTTGTTTAAAGCAAATTTTTGTAAATTTTCATATGATTTTTAATTTGGTAGCAGACTATGTATGAAATACCTATTATTATTTAATAGATTTGCATTTTTTTTTTGCATGTTGTGTTGTTTTCGTTGTGTGGCCTTGATCACATGCCCTTAAACACTAATCAAGTGGTATCATGCTAAGGCTACATATTTAGGAAGGGAAGAGAAAATACTAGCACCTTAGGGAAAAGAAAATACCAACATTTTGGGGAATGAAGAAAGAAAGATTTCTAATTTATAGAAGAATGATTTATGCTTTGTATAACACATATGATATAGCATATGTGTTATATTATAACATATATGATATATCGTGCTAAGGCTACATATTTAGGAAGGGAAGAGAAAATATTAGCACCTTAGGGAAGAGAAAATAATAGCATGTTGGGGAATGAAGAAAGAAAGATTTTTAATTTATGGAAGAACGATTTATGCTTTGTTACAAATAGGGTTTTGATGGTTGTGGTTGTTCTAGCAATTAGAAATTGTTATGAAATTAATCTTTGTTGAACATCCTACTAGAATACATATACATTGGTCTATGCATGGTAATTGGAGTGACAATTACAAGGAGAGTAGGGATAAGTATGCCACCTAGGAGGAGAAATAGGAGAAATCTAAAAGATATAGAGATGGAAGAGATGAGAAATGAAAAAAAATATTGAAAAGGCAAAAATGAGAGGAAGAATTGAAGAGTTAAAAACTAAACTTGCTAATAATGTTGGAGATACTAGGAATGTTGGAGAAGAAAATCAAGATTCCAATGCTAAACCAGAAAGTATAGAAGAGCACTATAACCAAGATAATGAACCTGGTATTAGAGAATATATGTGAGCAGGGTGAGAATCCTACCTTAACGGCCATCCAAAGAGGGAGTTGATGCACCATTTGAAGTTTTATAGTGACAGGATCCGTCTTCATATCAAGGACTGGTGCAAGGCTAAAGTTGTGAGTGAGTGAGTCAGGGAAATTTGCACTTCCAAATTACATTCGTAGATCCGAAGAAAAGCACCCACAGATCTATGAGGACACGTTTTGCAGAGAGGAGAGGAACACATGCAGGAAACAATCTACAAACAATTTATTCCATGAATTTTAGATCTACAATCGTGGGGATCAAATTGGAGCATGAGGCCACAGATCTAAGGCTAGGATCAATCTGGTGTGACCAGAGAATCCGATTAGGGAGCCATCACTATCAAGAAAGTGGCTGCTCTATTATTTTCTAATCAAATATCTGCAAGTTAATTCATTAGTTCCAAATCCTAGAGTTCAATTCGTTGCATAAGGAGAGAGGAGTATTTCTACTTTTCATAAAATTGAAATGGAGTTGTCATTTGAAGGACAGCCAAGAAATCGCACTAACCTAGAGTTAAGACATTAGCTCCCCATATTTGGTAAATTCTATATGGGATCAAACAACATTCAAAAAGGTAATTCTATCCCAAAATACAATTTTTTTGTGTTTGCATCAAGAGAAGTTTAAACACTGATTTTTTTGAAATGGAAATACCTCTAGAAAAATTTAATGGCTTCAATTTTCACACATGGAAGGTGAAAATTCAAAATCAAATGCAATTGATGAAAAAAAATTTATGGGATATAGTGAAAGGCATAGACATGGTACCCACAAAGGCTAAAAAAAATGATCAAGTGGCAAAGTAGAAACGAGAAAGTCAAGTCCATTACTGGTCTTGCCATTTCAAATTTGAAATTTCACTCTCTTGATTTGGAAAAGTCATCTATCTGGGATGAGTTGAACAAGTTTTTTGGTGCAAAAACGGTTAATGCAAAATTTTCATTGAAGTTACAATTATTTAGATTTATGATGCATGTTAAAACTACTATCTCCAACCATATAAATAATTTGAAATTGCTCATAAGTAAATTGACAAAGGTTGGTGCATAGGTAGAAGATAAGGATGCAAAATATAATTTTGTAAAATAGTTTTCCTTCAAATTTAATGCAAAATTTTCATTGAAATTACAATTATTTAGATTTATGATGCATGTTAAAACTACTATGTCCAGCAATATAAATAATCTGAAATTTCTCATAAGGAAATTGACAGAGGTTGGTGCAAAGGTAGAAGATAAGGATGCAAAATATCTTTTGTAAAATAGTTTGCCTTCAAGTTTTAACAATGTTATTTTTACTTTAAGTCAAATTCTTTCACATCCTTTAGTTGATATGATATCCACGCTTTTGGATGAAGAAAAAGGCTAAATGTAGGAGATTCAGAAGGAGATTCTTAAACAGACTTTGCACTATATTTAAAGAAAAGAATGGGAAAGAGAATGGCAATTAAAGGAGAATTTGAGTGTTACTATTGTGGAAAAATAGGTCATACACCAATCAATTGTAAAATCCATGTTGATTACCTTCTCAAAGGAAAGATTAAAGACTCAAAAAGTATATCCATTGTTGAAGATCCTCTAGATGCTAATGATGGTGAAGACCTTGATAAAAAAATTAAGTTTTAAGAAATCCACACTTTAAAGATGGGGAAGGATGCAATGGAAGATAGATAGTTGTTCAGTTCTTTGGGATGCTTGTGGATAGGATAAACTAATCCTCAATGGTGTTATAAGACATGCATGTGGGTATTGTTGTCCAATAATTTAGCATAGATCCAAGATCTAGGAGTTCAACATCATACCTTTACAAGGCTGACGAGACATTTCGTGTGTAAATGGTGTCCAATGATACAGAGAACTCTTACATCTAGGAATCTATACATTTTAGTGGAATAGGGAATAGAATGAAGGAGTCTTATTAATTCCATGTTTATCAAAGAATAATTTTATGAAAAATGTTCATTCCTGTTGTTTGTTTTCATTGAGTTTTCTTTTCATTAATATAAGCCTTAAGAGGGGTGTTATGATATACAACTTAATCATATAATAAATAATGTTTCATGTCATTAGGTTATAAATAAAGGTTGTTGGACAACCTCTTCCTATCTAATAGGAATAAGTTAGATTCTTCCAACAAACTACGAGCCGTATAAAAGAGGTCAATACTATTGTATGGTTTTGACATTATTTTAAAAGTTAATGCGTTGATTGACTGGATTGGTGAAGTAGAAAGGTACTTCGTTTTTGAGAAAGTACATTATCCATATAGAATAAATTTTGATGCTACAAGATCGAAAGGGCATGTTTCTTTATGGTGGGATCATGTTCATAGATATAAAGTTAAAAAGAATAAGGAGAGAATTAAAACTAGGAAGAATATGGTAAGCAAGATAAATGAGAAATTCTTGCATGCAAACTACTAATGGAATCTAATAGGAATAAGTTAGATTCTTCCAACAAACTACGAGCCGTATAAAAGAGGTCAATACTATTGTATGGTTTTGACATTATTTTAAAAGTTAATGCGTTGATTGACTGGATTGGTGAAGTAGAAAGGTACTTCGTTTTTGAGAAAGTACATTATCCATATAGAATAAATTTTGATGCTACAAGATCGAAAGGGCATGTTTCTTTATGGTGGGATCATGTTCATAGATATAAAGTTAAAAAGAATAAGGAGAGAATTAAAACTAGGAAGAATATGGTAAGCAAGATAAATGAGAAATTCTTGCATGCAAACTACTAATGGAATTTGTTTGGACAAGTCCATAATTTGAGGTGGAAAATATGGATGTCAGAGAATATACTGAAAATTTCTACAAACTAGGAATTCATTGTAAATCAGATAAACCTAAATATTTGAAAGTGACAAGGTAAATAAATGGTTTGAGATTTATGATTCAAGTTGAAGTTAGCTCTCAATATTTTAATTATGTACAAGAAGCATTTCAAATTGCTTTGAACATTGAAGAGAATATGGACAAAATACAATAGTGTTAGAGCCAAAGAAATAAGAGATAGAGGAAGAGAAAACTTTGGAAGAGGTCAAGTAGATGCAAGAGATGAAGATGAAGTCGACAATAGTCATAATTTCAAAGGAGCTACAAATGTTGGTAGAGGTAGAGGAGGTGGATATATCATCACAGGTTATCACAGTGGTAGACAAGGGAACAAGAAGGCTTCCAAGAAATCAAAATGATGGAAGAAAGAGTGAGTCAAAGGCACATGTAGCTCAGGCATAAGAGCCTTTAGTTGTTGGTGATAATATTTCATAGATTCTTTATGAGGAGGGATAGAACGTTATGTTTAGAGGAATATTACTGAAGCTGAACAAGAGGAACACTGAAAAACCTGAACAAAGGAAAAACATTTTCAAGACAAAATGCAAGATCCAAGGTAAGTGTTGTAACATGATTATTGATGGTGGAAGCACTGAAAATTTAGTTTCCATCAAAGTGATAGAGAAATTGAAGTTGAAATTTGTTCCACATCCTAGTCCTTATAGGGTGGCATGGTTATGGAGAGGCCATTAAACTATTATTACAAAACCATGTCTCTGGAATTTTTTAGTTACTGAGGAGATTATCAGGACCAAATGCTTTGTGATGTTGTTGTTATGGATTCTTGTCATGTATTTCTTGGTAGCCCTTGAATGCATCATAGGAAAGTATGTCATGATGGAGTACAAAATACTTATCAATTTGTGAAGGGTGACAAGAGTTTCAAGTTACTTCCAATGTTACAGGAAAGAATAGAGAGAAAAATTGTGATGTGTTCTGCTAAGGAATCATTGGGGTAAGAGAACCTCTATCTTGCACGCTTCTTTAGAGATGTTCAAAAATAAGTAAATGAGAATGTAACTATGGAAGCTTAGAAATAGCCCAAGTTACAAAAAAAGGATATATTGATGCTTGGAAGTAGTGAAGGGGAAGACCAAATGAAAAAAACAACAGAAGTTGAAGATGTTACAACAAAAGAAATGAAGATGAAATTCACAAAAGAGTATGCGAGGAAATATTGTGCAGGTGTTGTTGTTATGAAGGTTAGTGATGAAGAGAGAGAGACATGTTAAATGGTCATAAAGTAGATGACCACATAGAGGGTATAGTCAAGCAAGGTATTGGAAATCTTGAGAAACAAGAAATGTTGGTTGCATGTAAGATGGAAGATGGGAAGGTAGAAGTGTTGTTGAGCATGAAAATTTGAAAGAAGTAATCCCTATTGGGCACGAGTAGTATCCATTGTAGCATTTGAAGCCAATAATACCTAAGCCCTAGTGGGCATGAGCAGTAGTCGTATTGGGCATGATTAGTTGGAAATTGTAAGTTCTATTAGGCATGATTATTTGTAGTAAGACCTATTGAAACTTGGTGCATTGAGTATATGATGATGTAAAGAAGGTTGTTGGAAGAATAAAGTAGAGGGATGATGGAATTTATTGGGTTTAAAGAGTATGAATAAGAACAAGAACCAAATATCAAGAAAGCTAGCAACCTCATGAGTAGGATGCTCATGTTTTTCTAACCATTGGTGTTCGATACATGAGCATCCTTGGCTAGTAAGTTATCTACACGCATTTTAATTCATAGATAAGTATGAGATCCTTAGAAGGTATTCCAGTTCAAATTTCAACATATAAGCATGTTTACTTTTCCCTATGCATGCATTTTAAAGTGCTAGGCATGCATTTCCTTGAATTGTGGAAATACAAACAACTTATTTTAAACGCTTAGACATGGGCTCATGGCATAATATAAAACATGCTTGTAGATAAATGAATGTAGAACTCAAATAATCTTATAAAACTTTATTTGGATCCTTAACTTGGCATCGATGTGTGTTTTAGTGATGATGACGTGCATTTCATGGAAATGTCAAATGACAGTTTTGCAAGCAAATTGTGTGCATTTGGACATCAATCAAGGAAATATAAGACATGGGTTTTATGGTCGGCATGGAAAATATAAACCATCTTGGATAATGTCCTTATTATCATGCATGAGAAATATTTTATGAGCACTTTAGAAAAGTCTTGAAAACTTTTTGGACACAATGTAAAAAGAAGACAGAATTTAAACATTTTTGCACAACATGTTTTAAGGCTCGATTTGAAAATGTGGAAATATAGAAAGTTGAGGAATGATAAAATACACATCCTCCAATTTGAATCACTCAATTTTTCCAAGAAATGAACTTTGGGCGTGCATTTTAGTGAAGGAAATTTTGTTGAATTCCAATGAAAAATGTAATAGTAATTGACTTGGCAAATTTGATACAAGAAAATGGATGTAAATTAAAAAAAAATGAGATTTGGGTTTTGTTGAAAATGTAAAAATTTACTAACATCAAATCTCATTTTTTCAAAGGACGCATGTATAGATTTTTGTGTGAATTTTTCTAAGCCCTCTCATGCAGATTTGTCCCCTATTTTTAACCATAAACCTGTTTTTTTTTAAAACAATGCAAATTCGACATTTCTAGTGAATTTTTATAAACCCTAGGAATATGAAGGGTTGTATTTTGAATTTGATTGGTTGGTCTAGTTGAAAGGCCATAAGACAATGAGCACAAGCATAAATATGGATTTTGTGAAAGAACAAAGGACCTTTGGCTCTTTATTTATTTGGTTGTTGTAGTGTTGGTTGTTGTGAGTTCTAGAGATCTAAGAATAGGATCTATGAATGTAATGAGGCCCGAGAGAATTGGCCGTTGACTAAATAAAGCTACAAACATTGTTGTTCAAAATATTTGCTATAAATTTTCATGTGATTTTTTTTTTGGTAGCAAACTATGAGTGATATGAATGTTATTTAATGCATTTATAGTGTTGTTCCAAATTGTGTTGTTTTCATTGTGTGACTTTGATCTTAAATACCTGGGAATTGCATCATTTGGACAAGACATGCATGAATTTACTTGATCTAGGACATTTCCCATGAATAGAGTGTTTAGGAACTTTTCACATGGATATTGTTTAATAGTCTTTAAACGTACAATAGTTGTTTACATATAATGGTGATCCAGAATTAGATATTATGAATATATGAACATATGAATGGAATTTGATATATTGGTTTTGGTATAAAAAGTAGATAATGAAACATCACCTTGTGTTTGATGAAGTAATCATGTTGTTGTTATACATCGAGATTTGGTGTTAACATGTGCTTTATGTTTTATTGGATATTATTCATTGATACACAATAAAAAGACTCAAAATGGCCATATAAGTGATTATGATGTACTTGACATTCATTTACAAGAAATAAAGACAAAGGACAAATGCAATGAAGAATACTCTTACCACCCAAGGTAAGTTATATTTGTTTCCCTACGCATTTTTTTATGCAATCCCCATCTTATAGTTATGCATTTTTCCCTTAGAAAATAACTCATACCAACGGTTCAAACTATTGTTGTTTGTGTCATGAGTTTAAGCCAAGCAATAGTGATGAATCATTGTTATAATAGCTCGACAACAGTGATGAATAGTCATCATTGTCGAGCTAATACGACCATGAAATGTTATCGTTATCAATATTGAACTCAAGATTGTAAACAACACTCTTCTGCATCACTGACAATGTTTTTTGAAAAGAAAAATTGAAGAACTGTAGGACGAGGATTGCTTAGTTCTAATTCCAAATCTTGGCAGTTTCTAAGTCGTTGATTTAATGACCCTAGTGTCAATTTTCACATGCAACTCTATGTGACTAATTTTCAGATATGAAAATTATTTCCTAGTGATCTAACAATAAAACCCTAGTTGTTATCATTGAACAATTTCACACTGCAAATTATTCACTGAAATTATATGCAGCGGAAACACAAAATATCGGAGATGAATC